>APFE030858716.1:0-11945 GCA_000404065.3 Pinus taeda
CCAACCTAACATAGGGTCCAAAACCAAAATTTTCCGGGGCGCTGCCCCAAACCCCATAAAGTGGGGTTACGGGTACCCCTCAAACCCCCTGTTAACTATTTGGAAAGAATATAACACAACCCAACATAGGCATGATAGACTCGATCGACATTACAACATTCACTCCATAGGCTAGCCTAGAAGGCATCTCTTCCATTACTTTCTTACACATTGCCCTATAAGCCCATAAAATTGCTGGTATGCACAGGTCTCAATCACTTCCCTATGCATTATATACCTTATTCAACACTCCACACACCTTGTTAAATGCTTCCACATGGATAACCTTCTATGCGCTTGTTCTCTCCACACCCTGCCATTCCAACTTGAGGAACCATTCGTGCATTCCCCCCCAACACATGCTTATTGACCATATTTCCCAACGTGAAGCTCATGTGCATCTGCAAAGTTTGTTTACCATATGCTTGTACCCACTTGGACAGATGCGTGTTCAGACAATCATGTTCATTGTATTTATTTGCCAATCGCACTACAAGTTTCCCAAATTGTGTGCATATCATCCTCCTACATGCACACCAGTCTTCAAAGCTTCCTTTGTGCATACCCCACCGACTTGCAGCCGTAGCACGTAGTACCCAATTCAAGGCCTGGAAATGTTTCTTTTTCGACACCTCCCTTTCAAACTTATCTAGGAGAGTATCTACCTCACTTAACCCACCATAAGTAGGTAGATCCCTCACTTCTGTTGATACACAACATAGTGATCTTGTCATCATATTACAGTTTAGCATGGTTACCTCGTGTAACCGGTTTTTCCATTGTTCTATCTCCTCATCTAAATCTGAAGTACAAGAGCTTTCGCAATCCCATGAGATCCGCCTTTCCGCGGTGGAATTTACCCAATCTTGCTCTTGCACGGTTATTTTATAGATGCAGTCCAAATCATTGTCACTTTCATAGTTGCGCACTGGCTCTATATAACGTGATCATTTCTTAGGGTCCAAGGCTATAACTACACGCAGAGACTTCTTCTCAATAATAATCTTACGCTTCTTCAGATTAATCACCATGTTCATGTTAGTGGCCCAATCAATTCCTAAGAGTGCGGGGTGGGGATTGTTGTCATCAATAATCTCTATCACTTCAAAAAATTCTAGCACACTCGCTCCCTCAATATCCACGGTGATTACATGCAATCATCCCATGGGTATTATCTTCTCCTGGTTCACCATTCACAGCTCAATAGGAGACCATTGCAGTGTAGGCCTCCCCATGCGCTCCCATGTTTTCTTTGGCAGAACATTTGCATCTGATCTTAAGTCTAAAATTACATGATTCATCTCATATTCTCCAATTTATGCAGTTAGCCTCATTTCTCTCCCTATCCTAGTCTTGTGTTTTCCAATCTTCTGGACTGCGCGTAGTTCTCCTGGTGTAGTCCCAACGCATCTATTAATGAGTTCCTACAATCCTTTTACAACCTTACTGTCACACAGTAGCTTCATACATGTTTCCAAGAACGTTGTAAGCATAGATGGGTCCATTTCTGGCTATGGTATATCTTTTCTTTTTGAAGTGGAGGCATCAACAAAGCTCTTCTTAGCTTCCATGAAGGTTTCCTTAGCACACTCCAAATCAAACTCTGCTTCTTTCTTCAGAGCCTTGCGAACCCAAGTACTATCTTTGGGATGTTTTCCTTTATTGTCTCTCATCGTGATTCCGCTTTAGAGCACATTGTTCATGTTTGGATCTTCCTCACGCGGCTCACACCTCATCATCTACAAGTTCTAAGTTGGGAGAGGCAGTAGCGCTCCCTTGTCGCGTATACTAGATATCAACGTAGGACAATCATCTATCTCATGATTAAACAAGGCAAAATATAGATATAATGAGCATGTTGGATTCATACAATCATGGACATAATGTCATGGCCCTTCGCAATTGTAGCATATCAGTTGTTTGTGACCTCTTCTAGGTCCTCCTCCACCTCGGCCTCATCCGCACCCCTGAAATCCGGTTTGCGCCACTCCTGCATTCAAGTCTAGGGTTGCGTTTTGCCCTGAACATTATAGGTGGGAGTTCTATCCATCATCAATTCATAGCTTCTATAAGTGCACTCATCATCTCCAACCGATCTACAAAAATTATAGAACAATTGTTGCAAATGTTGCGCATACTTCTGTAAAAAATGGCAGTTGTCTGTAGCATGCTTTCCTCCTATTTGACAAATCGCACACCAAAAATAAAGTGTCACGCTAGGTACTTCTTACACTTCTAGCCTTAATGGCATCGGTCCTCCTCCCACAAGGTAATTCATGAACACAAGGTAGGGGTCCTTATCATGACCCTAACCCTTGCATTTTATGCACCACACCTCTTCACACACTTTTGGTTGGGCTGTCTTGTATTGTTTTAGACTCTACATCTCAAGGCAAAGTTTTTCAATTGTGCGTGGATCTGCTGAACTGCCAAGTTAGGATCCTGCATCGGGGTTTCATGCAGCCTCATTGCGATATCCAAGGCCTCTTCCTGAGTCATTAACCTCTATTGCAACATCACATTCCTCAAATGTGGTATTAGCAATGCTACAAACTGTTTGCGGCGTTGTCCATCTGTCAAAGTCATATTAGCTTCATGAATCATACACTTTAGTCTCTAATCCAGTTCCCAAGGAGTTTCACCTAGTAGCATTGTGATCTCTTTGAATCCAATGATCGATTTGTAACGAATAAAATATATAAATAATATAAATAGAATGTAAAAGATAATAATCATAAATAATAGTTAGTTAAGCTAGTAATTAGGTTGAAGAGGCATGTATAATAAGACATGACTCTTCATGAAGAGACACTTGCTTGGTATATAAGCAAGCCTCTCGTTCTCATTTGTAATTCATACTCATTTTACTGTTCACATATTTAATATATTATTTATATCCTTAATGGATATCTTGATATTCCAAGTCTTTTGGAGTAATTAATTTATAGAAGGAACTTTGTTCGCTTCATTTTGGTATCAGAGCCACGTTTGGCTGATCACCAGGCCTTTGGCTATCAACCTATCATCAACCTTGTTGCTGTCATAATTGAAACGCGTTTCACTATATATTGGGAGATTCTCCAATTTTTTTAGGTCTTTGGCCATTTGCTACTAATTAAAAAAAATAATAAAAAAGAATAAAGAAGAAGGGTATATAAAAAAAAAGAGGAAAGGAAATAATATATTCTGAACAAACAAAAAAAAAGTGAAAAAATATATATATAAAAAAGGTTTTACATTATTGATAAAAAGTGCATAATAAAGATACGCGGGAATATTTTCAAGTATATTTAAGACTTTTTATGTGGAGAAGTGCGTGGTTTTAGAAACTAGTGGTAAGTTTTACATTTTACGTGGAGAACATTAACCGAGGTTTTGAAAACAACCCGTGGTTTTAGAAACCAGTGGTAAGTTTTACATTTTACGTGGAGAACATTAACCGAGGTTTTGAAAACAACCCATGGTAATTGCCCATGGTTTTTTAAAAAGTTAAAAAAAACGAAAGGAATACGTTTTACTTTTTACATGGAGAACATTTACTTTTTACGTTGAGAACATTTTAAGGGAGGTTTTAAAAACAACCCATGGTATTTTAAAAGTTAAAGAAAAAAGAAGGATACAAAAGCTCTTACGTGAAAGGTAAATATTACCTTTACAGGAGGTTTTAAAAACAACCATGGTAATAGCCCATGGTATTTTAAAAGTAAAAGATATTTTGATAACATTGGAGAAAAAAGGTGTGATCTAAATAATTTTAATCGTTCAAATCTAAAGATTGTGACCGTAGCAAGAGTCGCGTCTCATCCAAATTTTCGAAGGAAAAAAATATTATTATAATTATAAAAAAGGATACTATATAAGCCTTATATAGTTACATATAAAAGGAAAAGCGGGTCTCAAAAAAGTAATTATATATAATTCATATATATATAATTTTATTAATATATATAATTAAAAATTATATAATATATATAATTTATAAATATATAATATTAAAAAAAAATTATTAATATTAAAAGTTTTAAATGAAAGAGTGAACAAAAAAGAAGAAGAAGAAGAGGAAGATGAAAATATATATATATATTTAATATTAGATTTTATAATAGAGAAGTGGAAATATATTTTATAGATTAAAAGAATATATACAAAAAAAGGAGAATTATAAAAAAAGAGGAAAAAAAAAAAGGAGAAATTATATAAAAAAAGGGAATCAAAAACCGAAGAAATTTGACGTCTGAGAAACCATAATCAAAGTCTGCTCAATCAAATTAAGAAACTTAAGGAGGATGAGAAAGCATTAAAAGATAAATTAGAGCAAGTCCAACAACTTATCAAGAAGGAATCATCAAATGTAGGAATTCAAGTTGATGACAAAACAACAAATATCGATTCAGTGAATGTCACAACTCAGGAAGAAGACGAGCAAGTTGAAGAAAACACGCACTTGGATGTTACAGTTCAAACAATGAACATCCCCAGTGAATGTTTCATAACCAACTCAACAACATCTTTGCCAGAAGAAAATATAAAAATTGGCACATGCCCAGTAAGGAAAAATCAAACAAAAAAGGTTCCATATCGGCATCCAAATCATGAGAACAAACGAATCAACCATGCTACATATTTGAACCAGTCAGAACCGAAACAACAAACTAATGTTCCAAAAAAGAGTAATGTAACCTCAACCCAGTGCTATGAGGACAAGTCGTTACAAAGTTTTAGTGATCAGAATGTTATACAGAAGATTAGTCTAGGATGGTCTGATCCCTTCTCAGTGCAACAATTTTGTTTGTCACTAAGAAGATCATATCAGCTTGTATCGACAAAGATGACTATTCCAAGAAAGAAAGACTTTCAAGGCCGAAAAAGAGATCAAGCTTTTTTTTCATCGACAAGCTTTGAGGACAAAGCTTTTCGAGGAAGGAGGCAATGTAACGAATAAAATATATAAATAATATAAATATAATGTAAATGATAATAATCATAATTAATTATTAGTTAAGTAGTAATTGGGTTGAAGAGGCATGTCTAATAAGACATGACTCTTCATGAAGAGACACTTGCGTGATATATAAGCAAGCTGCTTGTTCTCATTGTAAATCATATTCTTATTCTTATTCACATATTTAATATAATATTTATATCCTTAATGGATATCTTGATATTCTAAGTCTTTTGGAGTAATTAATATTTAGAAGGAACTTTGTTCGCTTCAACCTTCACAACCAGAGGAAGGATTGATGGTGTGGCGTTAATTAATATCAAGATTCAAACTGGTTTCAAGAAGTTATTCATTTGGTGTACTAATTTGCTCCCAGCAATCCCGAGTTATCTGCGGACTTCGAAAATCTGTTCAAAGTATCATTTCAAATAATTCACTAGGAGATTTTATTTTATTTTTTCTGAAAATAAATTACAAGTTTAAAACTTGGCAAAAAAATCGCAAAAAAATCTCAATGTGATGAATCTGGAAAATAAAACTCAGAATCAATTCATTACAAATTGCATGTAGATCCCGTGAAGAACTGAAAAGAGAAAGATAACAGAGAGGATATCACAGGGCGGGCATTAAAATGGGAAAACACCTTTTCAGAAAAAGAATATGGTCTCATCACACAGCCAAATAATGCGAAAATCTAGGCTCCATTCTCTCCCCCTTTACCTGTGGGCGCACAATGCGGATATTCAGTTCGAATGTGAACAGTATGTGAATCCATTGAAAATCATTCTGATAGATAATATAAATAAAGAATTCTGGCTCCACACCATTCTGTTGAATTTCTAAGAAGTCAATATACCATAACAAAACACAAAGTCTGGAGATTAGTACCATACAGAAATGTCATATTAATTCTCTTTTGCAGGCCAGCCATGCTTTTGAGTTTTGAAAACCTGTTGAATTTCTAAGAAGTCCATAACAAAATACAAAGTCTGGAGATTAGTATCATACAGAAATGTCATATTAATTCTCTTTTGCAGGCCAGCCATGCTTTTGAGTTTTGAAAACCTAAAAAGTATTCTTTGTATTTGTAAAGTTTATAAAATTGGTGATCACTGATGTAACATGAGATTTATTCCAAATTCCCAAATTTATCCGTGGTTGCTTGTTTCGCTTGAGAGGTTGGTGTGACTTTGGTACACCACAATCTTTTCGATGTGTTTTATCTGTCCAATGGACTTTGGGAACATTGAAAGAGGAGCATAAACATGTAGCTCCCGCAACTCCAGAGGTGCCTGCCACGCAATATTCATCTTTCAATAGTATGAAAAATACAGAGATGATAGACTTTATCTACAAAACCCTTCAAATGCATTTAGGAGCCTGTGCTAGTATAGCAATTGCAGCGACAATCTACCATAAATTAGGGCGGCAGAGTAAAAAAAGAGAATAAATACAAAATTGTCGTTAGCCCCAACCTGAGATTCTGCTTGCCACAGTTTTTTCAGTTTAGTTCATACCACTTCTAAAACCCTTGTATTCTTCATCGGAATCCAGGGAGGCAGGCAAGACAAGGGACAGTTGTTCCAGCGTAGCCATATCAGGCTTGGTGACTCTACCCTCCTCAGTATGCTTTCTAAATGACAATCTTCAGTTGCAACAAGTTGTAACTTCCTGAAACGATATGGTTTAGGGTCGATCAACTTCCTCAGACAGTTTCCCAAAACCTCATCACACCAATTTTTGAACCATGTGACTTCTTCGTCTGATTCTGTTTCCCGAACGTGATAGAAATAACTGAGGACACGAACCATCCTAATTCCCCGCACCTCGGTTATTACCTGCAGATTCTTTACGAACAAACTGTCAAACAGCAAATAAAGAAAACAGAGCAACGAGTTTTTCTATTTCAAGCAACAAAAAGGTGGTTATGGCCATAACCAACTCACGCTGATGAGAAACCGGGAATAATGATGCATTCGGGAAACAGATGTCAAGCGAAGAGGAAAATTTGTGCCAGATGTCAAACAACAAAAGATCTAGATGTTAGTGAGAGAATGAAAGTGCAGCCGACTATATTCATTTATAGGAAGGCCTGTCGGCCTAAACATGTAGAATGTTTGTTAATCTTAATAACAGCAATTACTAATACAAATACACACAATAATCCATAATATATTAGTTATATATAATCAAGGAACATTTATTTTAATTACATTATTAACTAGTTGATAATGAACGATGTTCCCCTTAGCCTTGGGCACTATTGTTCTAGGTCTCTCAACTGTATGTCACCCTTGAGTTGGGGCTATGATTCCACAAGGCAAAATAAGACATTTCTAACTTGAGCTTTAAAGTCGCCTTGGTCACTCAACCAAATACTCATACATAGCATCACCCTAATCACCAACTCTCTTACCCCTTCATCCTACACCACGCAAGAGGTGATACCCTTCTTTGCAAAGCAGTCCCTTAAGCTATCTCACCTCTTCCAGGGTTCCAACACAGGTTGACCAGGAAAATATCATGTTGGCTCACAGGAATGTCTAAGGAAGTTACATATTATATTTCCCATGTATTTTAGCTTCCCATACGAACTTTAGGGTCTTTCTAATGTCACGCATATTACTCTTGGACAATGATTTGAGCTTTGTGAATGAACATGCCAAAATGACCCTCAACTCACAAAGGCACAGAGTAATTGTGCATGTTCCCAACTTGACACTAAACTCTTTCCCAACTACTTTGGCACAAATCCCAAAGATAATTTACTCTAAACTCTTTCCCAACTACTTTGGCACAAATCTCGAAGATAATTTACTCTTTACATTAACTAATGTACATGTGTTTTGCATTAGATAAAATAACCAGAATTCATGGCTTGGCCCCCTTAGCCCCCCCATAATGGAGTCATAGCCCCCCCTTCCACTTGTCAAGCATCCAATAGTACATTTTATGAATAATAGTTTACATAATTTAGAATACATAGTTTTGGCTCTTGGCCATATGATCCAACTTACCAGCCTATATGTCACACATTTATCAATGCTTGCAAAATCAAGGATGTTATAGTCGGTGCCCATGAGAGGAAATGATTAATATCTTGTTAAGATGTTTTCCTGGTTTAAAAGCGAAGATAATTGTGAACATGGTTGGCGCCTAGGAAATGAAATGATTTCAAATTTTGTTAAGTTGCTTTACTCACCAAAATTTGATGAGAGCCTAGATAACCAAAATGTTTTTGTCAAATATAGTGTGCATAATTTACCAAAATGTTTTCGTGAAATATAGTGTGCATAGCTATTGGCATTATATCTATATATAAATGTGTAAATGAAAGTTAGGCTTGTAAATTCTGAAATGTAATGCAAATTGTACATGTTCGAGATTTGAATTCATACATTCACAACTAGTTCTAGTTTTATTGACTTTCTTGATATAATGTAAGTTTGATATGTTTGATTAATAGATTTGAGATCATACTTCATCTTCAAAGGTGTTTATTTTTGTAGATGTTAGTCATGGGTTTTAACATTAATTGAAGGTGTTTTAGATGTAAATCAATTTTTTTCGTTTAAGTTTTAATGCTTTTATTGTCTCATGAAGAATGTGAGTCTATGCTTATTGCCAAGGAAACCAAAGTGGCTTACATTAATATAAAATTACTCCATGATTCTTTTGGTGTTATTACTTTCAAATCCTTTGTGGGAGTGTGATCAACTATTTAATTGGCACAATTAATGGCTTCTACACAAAAATGAGGACCTAATCCCTTAGATTGGATGGTACAATTTGTCAATTTCTTCAATGTGTGATTATCGCTCAACAACACGATTTTGTTGTCATGAATATGGAATAATATGTTGCATTTGAATACCATATGCAATTGAACAAGTTCTAAGCTTATTTTTTTTTTTAGAGGTGGTTCACGGGTGGCTGCTACATACATAGAAAATCTAGGTTGATCAAACTCGAAGGGAATCTTTTAAAGCCCGTTGGCTAGACTAGCAGGGCCTAACCCCAAGGGCGTCGAGGAGAATTGACCATGTGACCTCCCAATTGGCGAGGTACTTAACAACGGGGACTCGACCAGTTGAGCTAACCCTTGGAGCTTAGTTATAAACTTATTGTTAACATGTTCACCCCCATTATTTATCCTTAAATTCTACAGTTGATGCCCAAATTATACTTCTACAAGGGCCTTTTAGGAAAAAAAATATCAAAATATTCACATATGAGTTTTGAGATACAAACCCAAGTGCATTTGGAGAAGTCACCAATGAAAGTTAAGAAATACTTGAACCTAAAGAAAGAAGGAGAAGGAATAAAACCATATAAATCACCAAGAACGAGTTGTAAAGGGCCTAACATGCCAAGAAGGATGATTGTCAAAATATCTTGATGATGTTTGTGGAAAGCACAATTGACACAAATACTATCTCTACAAGAAATGAAATCAAAAACAATTACCATATTTGGATTACATAGCTTCTACATTGAGTGATAGTTTAGATGACCAAATCACTCATGTCAAAGTTTGCTCAAGGCACCACTATAAGCAATAAAAACTAATGGAAAAGATGATGACACAAGGTTGTCAAATTTGAACAACCTACTAATATCATCATCAATTCCTATTGCTAGGTATGCTTAAGATCTTTTTAATCATTGATTACAAATTAGTGTGGTGAAGACTATTCTTTCAGCTTCACCTAAATGAGTGATTTGATATATTAATAGAAGAATGTAGGAAAGAATTGGAACATATAATATACCATTAAAATGACCATTATCTAGATGAATTATTGAAGACCCTACAACATTAAGAGATTTATCATCACCAACAAATATTATTTGGTGTTATATTCACTAAGTGCTAAAAAATGGTTATATCTTAGCCCAATGATAAGATGACCCAGAATCAATAAGCCACTCACTAGAATAAGAAGTGCATGTTGCATTGAAGGAAAAATGAAAAGTAAAAAGTGCACGTCCATGAAAATAAGAGTTAGAAGAAGAATCAAGATTGATGTCATATCTCTTCATTGATGGTTCTAAGGCTTCCATTTTCTTGAATAATTTAAAATCCAAATGATCATCTCACCTACAAAAGTTATAGTGTCTCTTAGTCTTCTTACCTTTTGATTCAGTCTCTTTGCCACCAATGGGAGTGGGAATTGATTGAGAGGACTTGGGATCGTTGTTTCAATAATTGGTTTTAGGATGTTTCTTCTTTAGATGCTTGAGTTTATTTTTATATTGGACCATTAAGAATTTAAGCACTCAAAGATCAAGAGATTATCTTGCTCTCTAATTAAAGAATCACAAAAAGTTTTAAAGTTGAGTGTTTTATAATTATCCCCTGGATCTTCTCTTATAAAGTGAAAGGTAGATACAAAAAACAAAATATGCATTACTAAGCTTAGTAAATATAACATAACAAAAAACAAAATATGCATTGCCAAGCTTAGTGGCATAACTTTTGCATATGAACTCCAATCGATGCACTTATTGTGTCGTTGGAAAGATATTTGTGTGTAGAACATTCTGAAAATGTGCAACATTAAAGCACTTAAGTAGAAAAATTTTACCCCAAAAAAACATCATTTGATGCCTCAAAATGCTCTTGGAATGTTTTAGACCCCTTTTCGCTAAACTGGTCCTGCCGGTAAAAACGGTCCCATGCGCTGATTCCTCCATTTTTCCCACTCTAAATGCATCGAGATGGATGAAAACAATATAATGATTCAATATAGATCAATTATTATTATTTTCATGTGATCTTCCCACCCCATACTCATCAAAATTGTCAATTTTTGTTTCAATGCAAATTTTAAATGGAATTAACATCATAAATATTCATTACAATCACTATCATGACCCTAGTCATGAAATGACATTATTACTTTGTTTCTATTCCCCTATTGTAATTAGCTTCATAAATATAAATATAATTATGCCACAAGAATTCCCTTCGAGGGTTGTGAGACCCCAACTTGAAACAAATATAACTTCTATAACACTACTCATAGTGCGTAACTCAAATTCTGAAATCCCATAACTACTCTACTTCAACTAGTGTTAGTCTAATTAATTGATTTGTTATATTCTTAACCATCACCAAATAATAACATATTTTAAATCACAAATATCTTCACTTATTTATATTTAATTTGAATGAATTTTATGTGTGAAGAGGAGCTCATATATACAATATTCTACGTAAAGAGCTTTAAAAATGGACATGAGTGTTGTGACCCTATTTTTAAGCATAAAAATTTGCAAAAATATAAAATAATTTCTTCCTTTTGGGCCAAGAAAGAGCTCTAATCTCATTTGGTATGGTCTTTGAACTTTAAAAATGAATTACAAACAATATATTAAAATACTCAATGTTTTATTGAATATCAAAACCCTTTAAGGCAGGGAAACATGGTACAATAATATTTTATTGAAAGATTAACCTTTGTTTACTTGAAGTCACCCTGTAATGTGCTAAGCTCCAATATAATATACTCTAATACATGATTTATAGAGAGAACTCCACATTTACAACAATGAGTTTGGAAAATTTAATCATAATCAAATGTTAATTATCTAGTTAACATTCTTCAGTAAGGTTACTTTACAATATTCAACACTAACTACTTAATAGACCTTATTTAATAATCACAAACATAGTAAACCTAATTTGCATTTCATTAATAATCATAAATATAGTGAACCTAATAATCATTCCATAAAATGATCACCATACTTACATTATTATATTAATTATAGTAAGCTCTTCAATCCCATTACACCTCTCAAGAGGAGCATGCCACCATGCTACCATTAATAACAAATAACCACCTCAAATAAAACCCACTCTATAAATATAACCTTACATTTTTATTTTTATTTTATAAACCTTCCATGTAATATCAATCTAAATAAAAAATATTGATTTGGAAATTACGTCATCAAT
>APFE030858716.1:27467-54344 GCA_000404065.3 Pinus taeda
CTTATTATATTTTATATAATATCTCATATATTATATAATATACAATAACTATTACTGACCAACTAATTAATTAGTTACCAATTATATTATACGTGATATATAATATTTAACTAGAAATTGCACCAAAAGGTGCAAAGGAACACCGATAAGAAGGAGTGGGGGCATGCAGAAGGAAACTCTCTGACATGTCAGGTTTCATCATTGATGTCACCTTATGGGGGGCACAATACCATACTGAAGGGAACGAGATTTCTGATCTTTGCACATCAAGAGTGACTATAGTCCCTACAATGAAAGGGGGTCATGACGTAGAGTTCAATAGAAGGACTATTGGAATTATCCCACCACTTCCCTCCTTATAAACCAATATATTATTGAAACATGCTAGCTCCAATGGTTCTAATAAATAGGTCTCAATAAAACTAGAGTGTCGCCAGAACAAAGGCTTCCAAAATGACCAGAAGGAATAAGAATAAGAGGGTTTGGAAACTTTGTTTGCATACAACAATCCAGCCAAGGACTAGGGTTGTTGTAAGGAAATGTCAAAAGCCACTAAATATTTTTGGGTGTTTGAGAAAGTGAGAAATGGAGGTCCCTATGATTAATTTGGAGCCATACTTGAAATCCACGGGCAAATTTGGATGTGGGTTTGACTCCAAACATGACCCAATTGAGCCTGTGTGTAACCCAAATGGAAAACTCAAGTATAGTATGGATTTGAAGAGTTTATTGCGAGGAAGTGATGGAGTCTCTGAAATAAACAGGGGCATTGGTGTTTAGAGACCCGAGGGGCCCAACAGAGGCTAATGACAGGTTTATGGATACAATGGAAATGTATTTTAAGAAACTAGATGACTTCAAGCATTAATAGAAGACATCACATCTTTCTTATGAGGTGTTTTTATTTACAGCATATGGTTTCCCCAATTTGCATATTTTCCACCCTTGATTTTATTTATATTATTAGTTCTGTTACAAAGTTAGAATGGTGTTTAAAAATACCTAACTTATTTTTTTTAGAATTTCAATTTAATCAAAACCATCATATTTTAAAACAAAATTAATTGTGATATCTTTACGATAAAACTTATATTCCGAATGACGTGGCGACACTTTGGTTTTCTATTTCAATTTTTTAGTAAAGGAGACCGTTCATTTCTTCCAATTTAGTTGTGTTAAATGGTAGTTAAAGGCATTACACATTTTTCAATTGTCAAGTTTTCACCGGTAAAACTACCAAGGCTACATATTTGCACCCTTTAGATGAGAAAATCATTGACGTTTATAGTTCTTTAGTTTACACATTTTGTGCTTAAGAAATGATTCATGTCGTCAAAGAATCAAACATGCCAAATGTATCAAAATATTTACACACATTGACGATATGTTGAACCCATGTATTTGATTCTTTATCGATGCAAAGTAAAACATAATACAAATAGAACCGAAATTTCTCATCTCTGGAATACAAAAATAACATCTCTAGAATTTGGGCAACCAAAGTGTGAGAACATAAATATCAGGTAACGAGCAAAATGTTTATTTTCATTAGAAACACATCCACCTTTAGACTAAGCAACATAACAAAAACGAAGAATTTCGAAAATGTAATAAACTATGCTGACAATGTCCAAACTAATGTCGAAAATAGAATAAATTTTGTTGACATTGTCCAAAATTATCAATTTAGCATTAATTTTTTTATATATTATTTATAATAAGGTCTATTTATTTATTAAGAATATTTTGCATGAGATAGTTTTTTGACTTGGAAAAGATCAAGGCTCGAGCATACATGGGCCATATATATGGGCTTTCTTAATACTATGTAGGAAGATATCATAAAAATATGTGAGATGTGCAGTATAAGATTGAATGTGACAAGGGAATGAAGCAAGAGAGGATATCATTGAAATATACTAAGGAAATCCCTTTCATTGCATCTAATGACACCAAGTATTTTATGATGCTTTTATTTTACTCCAAGAAATAATAACAATTGATGAAATTATTAGGCATATCATTGTTAGGGTATTCACTGTGATCGCCATAATATACTCTGATAAGTCATGAAAACTATATCAAAACACTTCTTTGCTGGTTCAAAGAAAAATTACACTTTCAAAGAATGCCCACTGTCCTCAAATAAGGTATTAAACTTTGAAATCCCATTCCCCCTTGGCTCAACAATTAAAGTAGAGATAGGAGGTTAACAATACATATAGAAATATAACTACAAACCAAAATCAATTTAACTTTCTTAAAAACTCATCTCCATCTTAATTAGTCAATTCTAGTAAATCCAAAACGAGGTTCAAAAAATTCAACTGCAATTGTCCCCAAAATACTTTTCATATCAAAACTAATTTAAAACCTTGATTTATTGTTTCAAACATCACACCATCACATCCCTTATATTGTTTCAAACATCACACCATCACATCCCTTATATGATTAATTTGGGCGGGTAGGAATCTTGTATAACATATAAAATCTAAATAGTGTCATAAATTCCTAAATATTATTAATCTATCAAATAAAAACATGTATAAAAATAAGGTTAAAATATCAATACTTTAACCCGACTAAAAACTAATGCATTTGCATTCGACATAGTTACTCATAATGGATGGCCAAAGATAATAAAGATTATCATCTATTTAATTATATTGTTAAATTGTAGATATTAAAAGGAAATATGGAACGGTTGGACTGAAGTGAATTCGTTGGTAGACGTTGGTGGACTGAAGTGAACTCATCTTGGCCAACGGAAACGATGAAACGACTCATGTGTGGTGTGCATGTAGACCTCTTGCATTTAAGTTTTCATTCCAAAGTGTGTTGTTTGCCTTGCCAGAGCCGCTCCAGGCCCCTCTGGTTTTAATTCTTTCCGGCTCTACTTTGTTCTGGTCCTCTCTTTCTCTAATTTGCTTGCTTCCATTTATCATGAACAGTTGTTATGCGAACTCTTTTTAATAGGGGACATTGTGGGGGCTCTATCAGGCGGTTTGATTTCCACAGTGGGGTTGATTTATCATATTTTTTTTAATATATCTTTTGTTTTTCTGTTAATCCATATGTATATATATATATTGTGACCAAGAATGTGTATGAAACGAATTTCGATCCGCGTTGTGAAATCGCCAACGAGTTTCAATGTGAATTTGATTTCTATCAGCAATTTCAACCAATTCCTAAGGGAAGCAATGGAGGAATTTGTGAATTGAGGATGAGGACGTTGTGATGACTCATCCTACTAAGTACTTGTGGCTTTTGGAGGGCAGTATGGCTTGAATTTACAGAACGTATTCAGGTGTGCTGGAAGAAGTGAGACAAAAATAAAGATATCGTATAATATGATCCCAAAGTAATTCATTAACAACATTATAAACACTCTAGGAAACATTGTCCATGCTTATGATGCCTCTTATTGTTGCAAGGGAGATTGTAAAATGATCACCGCTGCCTACAACATCACGCACAATTCACTGGGAAGTTCAGGCACAATTTCAAGTATGTACTCAATAATAAACCCAACAAGTTTTCCTTTTTATTAGTTATCATGGTAATGGGATCTGCCATGCTTGCAACCTCCAAGAATCTTGCTGCCACAATAATTAAAACTTAAAAACCGCCTCAACGATTATATACAGGATTGTTGTTGTCACAACAATTAAATGCAAGATCGTTGTTGTCACAACAATTAAAACTTTAAAACCTCCACAAAAATTAAATGCAGAGTGTTGTTGTCACAAGAATTGAAAACTTAAAACCACCACAAGAATCAAAACAACAACTTGAGCGACTCTTTAGAAATATGGGATTGCATTGTAGATTGAACATGAAATATGGGTACCCTACAATTAGAAATTATTATGGTGGTTACCCTGTTCTTTACTTTCTCCAAAAATATAGGATTTCCAAACTCATTATGGGCAAAGGCAGACGACACTTCGAGCTCGATGGGAAAATAGGCCCTTCAAGAGGGTTTCCCTGCCCCACTGGGCTTTCACTCAATGAACCTTTGACATATCACGTGCGTTCATGGCATACTAAACAATGCTCCTAATTTGACTGCATATTGGAAAATAGCTCTTAAAATCACATTACTTAACCCCCTACCAATACAAACCCAAAACACCTTCCTAATTTAAAAAACCCCTACTTTCACTAGATATTGTAGATATCTATTTTTTCATTAACATTTTTTACACCCTTTTATAATTTTTCATTAACTTTGAGCTACATTTTTAATACCTGTCAATATAAAAACCCTTTACCCCCTATATATCCCCAATATATTATGTCATTTTTTCCTCAATATATATCCCCCAATATGAATCCACGTGGTATGGTATTGCTCCCCCCGTGAATCCCTTGTGCCCTGCCCTGGCAATGCAAATTTTGGTTTTTTAATTACAAATAACATGGAAGAACCATCCTATGTTGTTATAGGAAATGTAGGCTAACCTATTATGTCAATGGTGTGGCAGCCAATAAGGAACTAAAGTGGCCATAAATTTGAATCTAGAAGCATAAACTTGGAAGGGGACTCGAAAATCAACCTAGAACAATTAAAGAATCAAGGATATACCATGCATCATTGGAGGTTGGATTCCATTGTTGCTTCCCTCATCCCCACTTTGGAACTCAAACATGTAGGGGGCATGAAGCACAGGTGCAACAAGATATTTAGATTTAGAGCAGGATGTGAAAACACAAAATCAACAACTTCACATCGGGAATGATGCTCAGGGCATCATACACGATAATGTGGCAGATCAAGGATATTTAGTGATGGAAATTCAATCCAACAATCCACCTTTGCACAAAATGAATAATAAGGAAGGATCCATCCACCACGACACTTAAAAGCATTTGAGAGGCATGAGAACCCCTTGATCAAATTGATCATCATTGGAGAACAAAACCTAAAGCCAAGTAGAGTGAATGGTCTAATGTGTAAAGTTGATGACAAGGACATCATCAAGATGTACGTCTGCCTATCTCTAATGATATGTGTGCAAACTCCTAAACCTGTGTTTTCAGTATATGCAACTCTATTGGCATGTTTCCTTTGTCTTGTAATGTTGTCTATCTTTGTCTCTGTTTGAGCCAGTGTTTTGTGATTTCCATCATGGAGGATCTTATCTAAATCCAAGTTTCTTTAGTGTATTTGTAAATGAGTGAGCTTTTTTCTTCCTCCAAGCATCCGCTACACCTTTTTGGACCTTGGAAGCATCCCTTCCCTAATTTCTACTCGAGATAGAATTTTATCATTCACTGTAAACAGAGAGGACAATACTACTTCCAGCCAGATTTTGGGAGTTATGCCTTCTTCTTGAGATTCTCAATTGACAAGATTGTTATGCATCCTTCCTTCCAACCAATTATGTATCATCCCCTTTCAAAAAATTATTTTTCTCTTTCCAATTTCAACATTGATGATCTCAACTTCATTCCATTTCAAAGATACCGAGCATTGCTCCAACACTTGTCCTTAGAAATTATAAGCCTTCCCTTTCTAAAATTGTCTAGTACTCCTTAATGTTCTTTAAATTTTTTGTTATCATAATTTCATCTATCAGTTCTTCAAGCTCCAACAAGGGTGGAAATCCCTGACAAGAGTATGGGTCTGCATACTCTTTAAGGTCCAATGAGGGTTAAATTTAGAACTCCCTCATCCATACTAATGCGATGAAAGTGGGCTGAATTTAGAAGCTCTGATTAAATGAATTATAAAAATGTGAAATGACCACCTTAATTTGTTGATGACACTGGGTAGGATTAAAAATCCTCTAGTGAATGATTGGAAAGGAAAATACCACTTTATATGAACAACATAGAAATTTTTGAAATCATGGAACCCCGAATAAGAGAAGATAAATTCAAGGTCATGCACTAAATTTTGTTGAATTTCAAATCGTGGAACCCCTTGTTTAGTCAATTTAATGTCTTAAATTGCTAACATAAACTATCGACCAAGGTTAGTAAATTGATGAAGTGTGGTGCACAATATGTGCTTAGTTAACCTTGTTTTTTACTTCGTTGAGTATGTTTTTGTATTGTTTTAGGGGTTTTTTCTTTTTTGCCTAATGATTTAATGGATGTTAAGTGTCAATGATCAACTAAGTCTAATGGATGTTTAATATAAAAACTAATTTCTAAGAAGGAAGAAAAGGAAATGTACTTCAACTAACTTAATTTGCATAAAATCAAATAAAAAACCTGAATGGTTAGTCTAATCGAGGCCGACACTGTTTCTATGAAAAACAGAGCATTATTCTAGATATAATTGTATTCATTGGTAAGATGAAAATGAAATCACTTCCTATCCTATCCTTGAAACTCTTGATAAAAAATAATGCTATTCTATGAAATGAAAGCAAGCAATATAAAAACAACTATGATCTACTGCGTGCTCAAATACTATTGTGAACATTCAATATAGGAAGATGTCGAAATCATCTTCTTAAAATGACTTAAGCAATTGAGTATACATTAGATGTGATATAAGGAAGCATCATAAAAGCATGGAAAGGAAAACTTGCAACTACTATGTGATCTAATGCCTCTTAGGCAACCCAAATTGGAAGAACTACTTTCTTGGACTCGCTGATCATGAGATTACACAATAGATGAAAGCTTAATCTAAAAAGCATGACAAAAGCATAAGGAATGAAACCAAATCACTGTTTATTCTTAATGCCTCAAGCAACCAATATTGGAAAATAGTTGAATGCTACCTTCTTAAGAAGCTCTTTGGAAAACATAGGGTTAAATAGTGAATGTAAAGTTGAATCCAAGAAAGCATTGTAAAGACATGTGAAAGAAAACTAAGTCACGGTATGCTTTAATGCTTCAAGCAATCCAGTTTTAGAAAATAGATAAAACACTACTTTTTTGAGATGCTCTTAGGAAACATAAAATTACATAGTGAGGTAAATCTACATTTGAAAAATAAAATAACATTTGTAATGAAAAGCTAAACTATTTGCATGAATCAAAGTAAAACAAACTAATTAATCTTACAAATTTACAAAGGGATGCACATGGTTGATGGGGGCCCTTCCATTGTCCAGTAGCATTCCAACTCGCAAAACTCACATTCTAAAATTCAACAATAAAAAAGAACCTTCTTTATTGATAAACTCACAACTTTACACAATAGAAATCTAAACTCCTAATCTCATCACATCAATAGCTCTTCACTTTACATCCCATTCCATATCAAGCCTTGTTACAAAACATTCTATAATTCTTTCCCTTATTTTCCTCCTTCTTCCCCTTGATAGAAGAAAACTTCTTCTATTTATACAAAAAGATGAGAAACTATCTCATTAATAAGAGTCCATGAATTTCTCCCTATATCTCTACAGTTACAATCAAATTAGGAAATGATAAGACACATGTCTTCTTAGAGTTTCAATACAAATAGGAAATGAGACACATATCCTTATGATCCCATGATCTTCTCCACTCAAATTCGAATTTGGTTTTGGGAGACCACATAAAGGTCTTTTATAAGCTTCCTTTTGACCTACACATGTCAACAATCTCATCCCACTTGTTAGGTATAAGCATATGCACATTATTTTCTAATTTTTAACTATAAATTCATTTAAAAATGCTAAGAATTAATAAAGTTTGGAAAAACATAAATATGACCCAATAATGATAATGGTAGGATAAATGTAATGAAATGGAGGTAAATGTAATGAAATAGAGGTGGAGTGAAGGTGAAAATATGGAAATATAAGTGAAAATGTAATGGAAGTGAATGACAATTTCAAGACCCAACACCCCTAATAAGAAAAGATAAAGTCAAGTCATCCACTAAATTCGATTTTCACATAGTTGGGTGTGGAAACCTGGAAAGGAAAAGCCTCCAAGGATAATTGTAAGCCCACATATAGACAAAATCCTATGCATGGGAGTATTTAGGGTAGGAGGGCTACGAGAGGTTGGGGTAGAGGAGTTTTATACTTGGGGGAGGCTAAAAGGAAATTGTTTCAAAGAAGCACTGGGAATGGGAGATTGCACAAATAACTGGGCAAAGCTAAATTCTCCGTAGTTACTGACAAGGATGGAAACATGACATATTCAATTTTTTGGATATTGGCGAGAGAGAGTACAAATCACTGGAAAGGATGAATTCTATGTGGTATGGCAACATAAAATATTGAAATATTAGGAGATTCCAACCAAGATATCCACTGAATAGATGAATATTTTTACTACACAGGAGGAAGAAGTAGAGTCCCATCTCTTAGGCACTATCAGATGCTTATATGATAGACACACAATGAGGATACTTGCCATAACAACTCATAACATCTGACTAAAAGTTACAGGACAAACATTGTTAAGTTTCAATTTTCTTTTGGGTTGTGTTTCCACACACAAGAGTTGGATCCCAGTTTTTGTTAGCAGAGCCTATGTGGAAAATATTTTGATGTCTATAGTAACTAGAAGAACAAAAACATTATTGGCCCCCCTCATTTTTTTTTTGAGGTTTTGATGTTGACACACAACTTACTTTTTCTAAAATCTCATGCGCATTGCAATGTGTATTCAAATTTCTGGTAAATGTACAATTATTAAGGAGCACAAGCGCAGCGTGTGAAATCAAATTATGAGTATCCAATAGTTCACTGCATGAATACAAACACAATAATAAATTATTGTGTTGTCGTGAAACTCTTTGGGTCACTGGAAAAACGTTTGGAAAAATAAATTCCATTGCTAGAACTTGAACCGAGGTCTCTCAGGTGAGAGATTACAAGTGAGCAAAGAGTTTAAGTCAAGCGTTTAGTGTCTGGATCAAAGAGTTTAGGTTGAGCGTTAAGTGTCTGGATCAATATGGCATGAAACCTTCTCATTTTAAATTTGAAAAATCGGTGTTGTAATTTGTTTGATTCTAGTAATCAATCCATCAATGGCGTGCATTTGGTCGATAAGGTCATGTTTATTAAACATAACTTATTTCTATCACTCTGTAGTACAAATGTATTTTCCCTACTTGCATCCTGACTTGCCAAAAGTCTCCTGATGAATATGTCACTTCAATCGCTGCAAGAGTTCTTTTACAAAACAAATAATTAAACTTTTGACCTTTCCCTGCTCACCCCATCATTCTCGTGCTCTAAAGTAACCTTGAAGATGTCCTCGTACTCCATTTGCAACAAGAAGAAAAACATTTCTTTCTATTTGTGGGTTGCAGTAGATACTATCAAGATGCCATGATCAACCGATAACCGTCATGAAACTTAGACGCTGACTGTGCCTCAACTCAGTTTTCGATCCCAATTTGGATGAACTGCCACGCTTCTTTGTGGATTTTATTAATGAACACAAGATTATTTGAAAGCCCTTGATGTTAAGATGAAACCCTCTGTAGCATAACATAGGAATAGTAAATAATCCAAAATGAAGTTCAGGTTCTTCTAATGTTCATTTAATGATCTATAAGGCTCTTGAGCAGGCACTCACTCTTTGGGGGAAATGAAGGGTTCAATGCAATTCAATGCAGGAGGTGTGGTGGATGGGTTTGACTGACCAGAGGGAAGGAGAAGGGTATAGGGACCAGAGGAGAAAGGCACAACTACTGGTAAGGCCATGAGAGGGAGATGGTGCTAGAGAGGAGGAAAAGATGTGAAAGGGAGGAAAATGTTTGCAAACAAGTATGACGGAGGATGTCATGCCAATAGAGAGTTGTAGAAATAGGAAGGTAGGGAAAACTAGTCTAAAAGCAATCTAGATAGACGAAAAATTTCCATTGGTTGGAGAGACAAACACATGGAAAAAATTAATTGGTTGGAAGGGAGAAATTCAAGCTCTCCCATTGGTTGGGGTGAATAGTGTTTTCCCACCCCAAGCCAACAAAGAAAATTCCTATCGACATAACAAGCATAGATCTATCTAATTCTGGATTTACAAAGGGAAGATAGGGATCAATGATCCAAAATGGATTTTGGATAAACTCCTAAGTCTATGTGTTCCTCATAGAGGAAAATGAAAGTCCAAGGATGCTCCTAGAAATAGTCCCATTACGTAGATCTTTTCATTCTGAATTTATTGCAACTTGAATGGGCTAAAATGGACCTCGGATAAAGAAGTTATCACAGAAAGAAGTTGCCCTTTATCCTTTGAAAAAGAGGCAAAATCTTCTAAAAATGGCAAAAAAACCTTATAAAGGGAAATCACATCGGAGAGGGTCCAAGAGGAGGACTTAAAGCGGAGGCGAAAGAGACCCCCAATCACTGATCTTTGACATATCAGGTCGGAGGCAGGCATGAATGCAATGTCGGGACCCCGGGCAGAGTCGATTGCAATATGTGATGAATTGGCGTCGGCGATCGGCATAATCCATAATCAATGGAAAGAACCCCGGGCCATTCGACAATGCGACTACAAAATGCCGATGCGATATATCGCATCGCAATATTGCATCGCAGTGATACAAAGGAGTGGGGCCGATATAATATGCGACTTGCGATAGCCAGACTCGACGGATTTTATAAACGCGGCTCTATAAATTTTGAGTTCCGATAAAAAGGTATTTGTTGGGCTTCTCTGTGTATTAACACATTTCCGCTATAAAACCAAAATACAAAGGAAATGCGCCCAAAGTGATAAAAGCCGGACCCGAAAGATTTATAGACGCAGCCTTATATTATTTGAGTTCCGTAATGAGCGAGATTTCGGGCAGGCCTTAGGCGGTAAGTAGTATTGGATGGGCTCCACTCGATCCCATACACTAGCCGGCACGTGGCTTGGTGTTGGAGAGAGAAAACTTCCTTTTCGGGTGGGTAATCCCTGTACACATAAGCTGCCCAAAATGGATATTGATCGTTGGATCGGAGATCACGCCGATCAACGGTGGGCTTGCGATAGCAATATAAAAGCGGATTTGATGGAATTTTAGGGCAGATTCAATAATATTTGAAGTTTGATAGAAAGCATTTTGGTGGATTTTTCAGTGTTTTTGTGTATTTCTCTGTGTAAATAGAGAAACGACTTTTTGGGGATTTCAAACGCGCCAATGGTCCTTTCCGTTTAAAAAAAGGTGGCCACCATACTTGAAGGTGTTTTACAATGATTGTTTAACGCTAAGAGGGGATTTGAATGGACAGAGGCCAGGAGCCAGAGAGCTCGAAAAAGGAGACGAACAGAAAAGTGCCGATAGGCTTAAAAGCCACTCAATTTCAGAGACAGAGCAAGCAGTTGCTGAGACAGAGAAAAATCAGAAGGTAGATCTAGAACAAGAGCCAGAGCCATGAGCTAGAGCTAAGAGCTAGAGCCAGAGCCAGATCCGAGAGCCGGAGCTACGAGCCAGAGCGAAGAGCCAGAGCTAGAGCCAAAGCCGAGAGCCAGAGTGAGAGCCAGAGCCAGAAAGCCTGAGGGCTTCAGAGCCTGGGATAAGATGGTGTCTAAACCCATTTTGTTTTGTGTAAACCAGTGGAGTTGAGTGTGGAGCTTGTAAAAGGACTTATACCATAATCCTAGAGAGCCTAGTCGAGTTGACTAGAGCTCAAGGAGACGTAGCCCAAGAGTTTTAGGTGAACTCCATATTAAACTTATTGTCTTATGTATGATGCTCATTTGCTGCATTGTTTAACTGTTATATGTTTTATATCAATTTAAGCAAATGAATTTACAGCACATAAATTTTTTTAAACCAAACATAAGCATATACCTATATTTTCAAGAACTTATTAATTCCGCAATTGGTTAATCATAAAGACTTGGGAATAAATAAGCTTTGGAAGTGGGAAAGGTTCTTGTAAGCTTGACAACTAGCCTTTAGTGCCCCCATTTTCAGATAAGGTGGTATCAGAGCTTGAGATTGATTAACCCCACCTTCAAGAAAGGTTATATCAGAATGCTTGATTGGCAGAGCAAAGATTGCTTGTCTGAAAGGTGTTTAAACAGTTAGAGGTTGATTGTATGCTTGTTTGCAGACTGACTATTGTTTGAGTTTGCAAAGGTGAAGAGAAAGCTATTGATAGCTCAGTCCAGGAAGGACAAGAAGGAAGAAGGGCTGAAGGCATTCTTCTATCCCAAAGGACCTCAAGGCAATCCTTGAAGCACAAGAGGTTTGTTGCAAAAGGTTGCTTGAATAAAGCTCTTTATTAATCTTGTTTGAAGTTATTTTGTTCATTGGCATAATGACTACTTCTACAAGTGAATCCTCAAATTCCTCCTTCATCACAAGATTCTTTGATGGAGACATGAAGCAAGACTTGTTCATCATGATGGAAAAGGTGAGGGAAATGTATGAGGATGGAAGGAAGAACAACATACTTAGAGAGCAATTGAATTTCGTGGAGGAAGAGAAGCAGTTGCTTTCTGACAAATTGCAGGAAATGGAGAGGCAACTTCATATTACAAATGTGAACCTAAAAAGGATGCATGAGTTGGAGTCACAGCTCTTTGTTGCCAAAGAAGCCTTGGTCAAATATCAGCTTGAAGAATTGGTAAACCATTCCAGTTTGTCTTCAAATTCTTCTAAGGATGCTTATATTGGTTCTTTTGAAAAACATACCAAAGGCATAGGTTCCAAGCTAATGTCCAAGATGGGCTATGAAGGAAAAGGCTTGGGTAGACATGCACAAGGTATTGTTGAGCCAATAATAGTTGAGGAAAGGCCTAAGTATTTGGTTCTTTGCTATGGACAATCTTATGGAGAGAGTTCCAAAGCTACCATGAAGGCCATTGAAAAAACTCCAAGAAGGAGTTTCATTTCAGGTCTTCTACCCCAAGATTGTGAAGATTGTATTCTTGGGGAATGCAATGGTGTGAAGCATACCTTGCAGAAAGAAGGTGTATATCAGCATACACTTGAACCAGAGAGTTGTGGAAACTCTGACAGCCTTGAAGAGATCGATGGTGTTCTAAAGGGAGCTACTTATTCATTCAGCTCACCTCCTCATGAAGGTAAAAGAGGTGGAAGAGAAAGGTATAAATCTGGTTCTTATCATATTCCTTTTGATTATGTTCAGCATGATACATTTCCACGTAAGCATGGGAAAAGAATTGCATGTTCCTTTTGTGGTTTTGATAACCATAATGTTTCTAGATGTTGGAAGAGAATGGCCACATAAAGGAAACTTTTGAAGGAGAGGAAGCAAAAAGACAATGGTCCATTGGACAAGGCAAATCATGCTATCAAGAGGATGGACATGTGTTGCACTTAATGCCATAAGCAAGGGCATCTTGCTGAAAGATGTTGGACTATGAATCCAACAATGCTTCCACAAAAGCTGAAGAAAGTGGAAAGAGAAGATGGCAAAAATGGAAAGGAAGTTTTCATGGATGATGTGTTTCAAGATGATTCACATGTTGATGCTGATGTGCAGACAAAGGAAAGACCTAGTTCGAGTTCTTATCCAATTAAGATTGCATGTCTATTGATGCATCTATTTGCAATTCTTTGTTGATGAGATGCAAGTTGCAGGTTTCTACCAAGAAGGTGAATGGAGAAGTTGAGTAGGAGACTCACTTTGTTGTTGCAACATTATATTTCATTTCAGCTTCGAAAGTATAGTGTGCTTAAGTGAAAGTTGAAGGATGAAATGCATGCATGAGAATGATGTACATGAACACAGGGATGCTGATGATTTCTTTGTATTTGAACATGTATGTGTAATTACCTTGAAGGGTTGATTGCTTTGTTGTAACATGCATGTAATGTTGACTTGGGAGAAGTTAACTTGGTCTCCAAGAAGGAGATAATGATGAAGTATTTCATCTTTTGAAAAAGAGTCCTAATGGTCTTTTTCTATATGCTTGACTTGAAGGGTCATTTATTCTAAAGGAATGTTTTGTGGGCTTGTTATCTAGTCCATCATTGTATACAGATGTAAGACATGGACGTATTCACAAGATGTGAAATCTGTTTCTTTTGTTGAAGAAGGAGTTTAGTCCATCTAGTTGTTGTCTGTGTTTCTGTTGTTGTTAATAGTTGTTATTGACAACTTTTCAAACAGGCACAAATGAAAATTTTGTGAAGCAGATGTAACTTCACATTTGTTTGAGCCACCTTGGATCAATAGTCAAGGCAGAGAAGTTCAACCTACCTTCTGTGAATATCTCAGCAGGAGTTCTGCATGAAGTCAAGGAGGAAGGCAGTTCTTCCCAGGAGGACCAACACATCCAGGAAGGAAAGTGGGGAAGGGCTTTGGTTCAGAGGCACTATGCAAGGCAAGTGTGTGGAGGCTGAAAGAAGAGGGTGCTATTACTCTCATTTACTATTTAGATCAGTATATCAGTGTTTTAGAGACCAAAAGTTCTTTTAGTGGGAAGGCGTGATCCAAAATGGATTTTGGATAGAATCCTAAGTTTAAGTGTTCCTCATAGAGGAAAATGAAAGTCTAAGGATGCTCCTGGAAATAGTCCAACTGCGTAGATATTTTCATTCTGAATCTACTGCAACTTGAATGGGCTAAAATAGATCTGAGATGCAGAAGTTATCACAGAAAGAAGTTTCCCTTTATCCTTGAAAAAGAGGGAAAATCTTCTAAAAATGGAAAAAAAACCTTATAAAGGGAAATCGCATTGGAGAGGGTCCAAGAGGAGGACTTAAAGCGGAGGTAGAAGAGACCCCCAATCACCGATCTCCGACATATCGGGTCGGAGGCAGGCATGAATGCAATGTCGGGACCCTGGGCGGAGCCGATTGCAATATGCGATGAATCAGTGTCGGCAATCGACATAATCCATAATCAATGGAAAGAACCCTGGGCCGTTGGGCAATGCGATTGTGAAATGCCAATGCGATATATCGCATCGCAGTGATACAAAGGAGCAGGGCTGATATAATATGCGACTTGCGATAACCGGACTCGACGGATTTTATAAATGCGACTCTATAAATTTTGAGTTTCGATAAAAAGGGATTTGTCGGGATTTTTTGTGTATTAACACATTTCTACTATAAAACCAAAATACAAAGGAAATGCACCCAAAGTGATAAAAGGTGGACCCGAAAGATTTATAGATGTAGCCTTATATTATTTGAGTTTCGTAATGAGCAGGATTTCGGGCGGGCCTCGGGCGGTAAGTGGTATTGGACGGGCTCCGCCCGATCCCACACACTAGCTGACACATGGCTTGGTGCTGGAGAGAGAAAACTTCCTTTTTGGGTGGGTAATCCCCATACACATAAGCCACCCGAAATGGATATTGATCGTTGGATCAGATATCATGCAGATCAACAGTGGGCTTGCGATAGCAATATAAAAGAGGACCCGATGGAATTGTAGGGCGGATTCAATAATATTTGAAGTCCAATAGAAAGCATTTTGGCGGATTTTTCAGCATTTCTGTGTATTTCTCTATGTAAACAGAGAAGCGAATTTTTGGGGATTTCAAACGCGCCAATGGTCCTTTCTGTTTAAACACAGGTGGCTACCATACCTGAAGGTGTTTTACAATGATTGTTTAATGCTCAGAGGGGATTTAAATGGACAGAGGCTGGGAGCCAGAGAGCCCGAAAAAGGAGACGAACAGACAAGTGCCGATAGGCTTAAAAGCCACTCAATGTTAGAGATAAAGCAAGTAGTTGCTGAGATAGAGAAAAAGCAAAAGGCAGAGCCAAAGCCAGAGCTAGAGCCAAAGCCATAGCCGAGAGCTAGAGCTACGAGTTAGAGCCAAGAGCCAAAGCCGAGAGCCAAAGCGAGAACCAAAGCCAGAAAGCATGAGGGCTTTAGAGCCAGGGATAAGATGGTGTCTAAACCCATTGTGTTCTGTGTAAACCAGTGGAGTTGAGTGTGGAGCTTGTAAAAGGACTTATACCATAATCCCAGAGAGCCTAGTCAACTAGAGCTCAAGGAGACGTAGCCCAAGAGTTTTGGGTGAACTCCATATTAAACTTTTTGTCTTATGTATGATGCTCATTTGCTGCATTGTTTCACTGTTATATGTCTTATATCAGTTTAAGCAAATCAATTTATAGCACATAAACAGTTTTAAACCAAACATAAGCATATACCTATATTTTCAAGCACTTATTAATTCCACAATTGGTTAATCATAAAGACTTGGGAATAAATAAGCTTTGGAAGTGGGAGAGGTTCTTGTAAGCTTGACAAGAAGCCTTTAGTGCCCCCATTTTTATATCAATCAAATATCTCAATATGCAAACCATTTTTTAGTGTAAAACTTGAGGAAAGGTTTGCACCTTGAGATGATTCCTCTCAGTACTTGATAGATCCGGATTTAAGATGGATTTATGCTTGTTCTTAACAATTTTATTTATATTTATATAAATTTCACATCTCTATATCTAGAATTATTTTAGTTTTACTAAAACCATGATAATACATATAGTTACATATATATAGGCTTGGCATTTTTCTTTGACATGTTTTGCAATTTTTATAATTTAATTATTTTTTAATGTGATATGAATAACATTGAGTATATATATTGGAAGTAGCTCGGGTGGTTGAGTGAAATGTTGTTATCCTCCCTACTTTAGCTCAATTCTGGACGTGACATGTAAGTTCATCATCATAATATATATATTATATATCTATCTATATATAAATATATAATATAAAATATATATAAATATTACTATAATAAGATATATATATATATATCTATAATAAATTATTGTGAGTATTGAGCTTTTATATATTTATTAATTAAATTTAAATATGAAGTTTGAAATATAATGGTTATGAATATGAACTATTTGTAACAGCCTTGGTGAAAGTTCCATGTAAAAAAGTTAATAAAGACAAAATAATAACCACGATTGATGGGACACTTATTCCAAGCTGAATGTTGGGTAAGACATCCTAGTGTGGGTGTTCATTTGGTTATAATGGCCAAGGAAATTGGCAAAGGCAATGGCTAAGACTTTGAAAGAAAAAATGGTATTTTTGGCACATTTATTTATGAAAATAATAGAAATTATGAGAAAAAGGAGGTGAAAGGTCACGAATTGCATTTGAGAAGGAAAATAAAGGAAAATGAAGAAAATAGAGGCCTCATTCATAAAAGGGCTTCTGAGGATCAGTTAGTAACCTTTTGTGCGTTCACTTTTGGAGCTCTCTGATATTCTTGAAGACTTATAGTTTTCTTGGAGCACTCTTGGAGGGTGTGGCATAATTGGATTTTGGAGCAAGATGGAAAAGGAAGAACATGAAAGTGCAAGAGGACATCGGGATCAACAACTACAATAGGAGTTTCTTGTAGGTAGTGAGTTGCATGTATGCTTTCCTCACTAGTTTTGGTATGCATGGCATATGCATGTGGATTTTTTGTCATGATCTGTCACTGGCATGGAGGATTACCTGGACTGATAGTGGATTGCCTATCCTTTCCATTTTCTAGATAACCATGGAGATTGTGGGTTTATTTCCTTGTTTTGTTATGTTTCCTTAGCTTGGGTTGAGTTACTAGTCTCTGGAGCCTTGGTTGGAAAAACACTCTAGATCCCTGTAACAACTTGGATTGAGTTACTAGTCTTGTAGCCTTGGTTAGATAAATGCTCTAGAGCCCTTGGTGGGTTGAGTTACTAGTCCTAGTGCCTTGGTTGGATCAATGCTTTGGAGCCCGGCGACAGTTGTGGGTTGAGTTACTAGTCCTGGATCCTTGGTTGGAACAAACGCTTTGGAAGCCCTGGAAGGCTTTGATAGAGACCAATCTGATGATGGTTTTGTGATGTCCAACCATGAGGTGGAATCATTGTTTGATGGGTTGAGGTGGATGGCCTCTGGAAGCCTTGAATGGTTTCGGATTGATGTGTTCCATGAGATCCTACATTCATGCTTGGAATATGGAACGAGGGTGAATGAATGAAGAGAGATTTGGCTAAGCCATAATATGGTCGGGTGGAATGTGGAGGTCCCATCTTGGGGTTGGATTTTGCATCATCAATATGATGTTATTTCTCCTTGTATTTATATGAGTATTATACTAGTTTGTATGTGATTTATATGGCTGTGATTTCATTAGTATTTATGTTGCTATTATGTTGGTTATATATATGTTTTATGATAATAGCTATGTATGGATCTCATCATGTTTCTACTGATAAATGAATGAACAATGTATCTATGACCTAATGGATGAAATGGTAGTTGATGTGTTGAGGCATCAATATTTCTTAGCGATTCTCAGCTAAGTATGAGACCCCTATGCTCATATATGTTATTTACACCTGTAGATTACATATTCGTGATATGTTTGACGAAATTCCTGTCATGGCTAGTAGGGGTCCATTCAAAGTCTTATTTAATTAATTTCTTTTGCACTATCATTTCCCTGTTGTCTTCCCATTCTGGAGATGTCATTCTATTCTAGGTAGTGACCTGGGCTCTGGGCTTGAAAACGTGGCTCAAATCCAGGGGACACTGGCACAACACTGTGCAAAAAAGTCCCTAGATGCTGAATTGCAAGCTTGTGAGAGGATCTAGAGGTTCCTAGATGCTGACATACCCATAGCACGAGAGCGTCCAGAGGTCAAGTGGTCCAAAATCTTAGTGGGACCCAGGGGTTGGCTGGCAGAAAGGGTTGATTGGTTCCTGAGGGTCCAATTGTTGATGTTGAATGTCTATATGGTGTGTTTCCGAGGTTTCCACTTCCTTAACGTGACTTAGGATGTCAAATGATATCATAGTGGCCTCTCATCGCATGTTTACCCCGACTGGTCGGTTGCTTGGGTAGATGTGGGAGGAGGGTGTTACAGAGAGGTTACAGAGCATGGTTCACCCCTCAGACTGAATGGGTTGTGTGTTGGTCATGCATGCATGTCAATTTCATGTGTGTCTCTTACATTTGCATTCCATGTGCTTGTTGCATTTGCATAATGTTGATCATGGTTGTAGTGATGTCGCTGTGTGGAATTTGATGTTGTTATTATGGAATGCATTGTTGTGAGTGTATGATTGGTTACATGTTATTATATGTCGCTTGGTTACATTCTCGTATGTTTGGTTTCATTCTTGTATGCTTGGTTACATGTATCATTCTTATAGATTTTGTTATAAGTATTGTTCGTTTATGCTTGATTACATGTGTTTATGCATGTGTGTGGTTGGTTACGCATTCCTTATGCATGTTAATGTTTGCATGTGGTCAAGTGTACCGTGATGTAATGGTTTTCGTCATGCATGAGGTTGTGGTATGCATTGTTGATAAGGCCATACATTTATGACTGGACCCTAACTAGAATGATGGTTGCATGGTTATATACTTATGTGTTATGTTTCTATATGTTGTCATGAGTATGTTGTACATGTATCACGCTAATTTGTTGATCTTGCAGACAAGGTATCTTCCCCGAGCTATACTAAGGCATGCTGGTTTATTGTGATTGGGTTAGCTAACATGATATACCTTGTAGGATGAAATATCAAATGGCTAACAAGATGGTAGACTACAAAGACTCTCCTTATGAATCAGAAGAGTAGTATGGTGTTGGGAACTATTCCGATTTGGCAGATACACTGAGAAGCTTAAAGGAAGAAATAAGGAGTTGTCAGGAAGATAATGACAGAATCATGCAGGCACATGAGAAACAAGCAAAGGTAAATGTAGTGATACTTCAGAGTTTGTCAGATTTACGATGACAAGGACCACATCGGATCAGCTATGAGTAGGAGGACATAACTAATGGGGCATATGGTAGTAGGTCGCATTGTGGTCACAGGTCAGATAGAGATGACATGGTCAGAGATGGCAGATTGTTGGACACTCCGGATAGGAGGATGGATAGACATAGGTATTATTCTAGTTCTGATTCAGATAGGCACTATGATCATCATCGTTATCATCCTTACAAGAGGAGTGATAGGGGGTATTTTCCAGATGAGTTTAAGAAAGCAAATCCACCTAATTTTGATGGAGAGATGAAGAAACCACAAGATCTAGAGGCATGGTTTCTTGGCAAGAGGAATTTATTTAGGTTGCATGATTATTTAGAGAACAAGAAAGCTGGAGTAGATACATTCAGTCTCAAAGGTAAAGAATACATTTGGTGGGAAGACGTGAAGAATGTCAGATGTATTCGTGAGGAAGACTTGAATTGGAGTGAGTTTGAGCGGCTATTCAAGAAGAAGTATTTATCGGAGAGATACTTTGATGACAGGGAAAAATAATTCTATGAGATAAAAATGGGATCGATGATAGATGAGGAGTGAACTAGCAGGTTCTTGGAGTTACTGAGGTATGTGCCTTATCTCACGGAGGAGAAGGCCAAGATTCAGAGGTTCATTAGTGGATTACCAGTTGGATTAAAATACATGATTGTGTTCGATGAACCTAAATCATTGGAGGAGAGCATTCAAAAGATAAGGCATTGCTATGAACAATCGAACCAAAAATATTAGATTAAGCCAGATTGGAAAGGTAATGTAAGGAACAAAGGAAATTGGGATAAGAAATGAGAAAGACCTCAAGGGATAGATAATAAAGAGAATGTTGCACCATCTAAGAAGTTCAATGCATCAAATAGAGGACAAGGGCATCAATATGAGGAACAAAATAAGGAGCCCATGTGGTGTTGGACTTGTGGAGGGGGTCATAATAGGAGAGATTGTCCATAGTATCAGGGTGGTAGGCCTTGGATATATAGTGCACAAGACGCACAGACTGTTGGGGGTGTTGGTTAGAGAATTCCTCGTATTTATGAAACACTGGATAAAAAACAGGTAGACCATCAAGCATCTATCAAGGAGATGGATGATAAGCTTTGTGATCAAGTTATTTCTATTTTGATTGACCCTTGATCTAATTATAGCTATGTTAGTCCTGACTTTGTGGATAAGTGTGGTTTGAGTAAGGAATTGCATGCAAAATCTTGGTCAGTGCATTTGGCTATAGGTACAAAGAAGCGAGTTCCTCATTGGGTAAGAGCTTGTGAATTTGATTTGAATGGTATACCTACCGCAACACATTTTAATGTATTAATGTTGGGATCATACAACATGTTGTTGGGAATGGATTGGTTGTACCTTCATAGAAACGTGGTAGATTATTATGACAAAGAAATTGAGTGTGTAGATGACAATGGGGAACCAAGAGTCTTACAGGGGAAAAAGAAAGCCACATCAGTTACGATGGTCACATCTATGCAAGAAAAGTCTAGTCGCAGGAAAGGGTGTGTGTTATTTGCAGTGCATATTTGTAGTCACAAGAGGAAGGAAGTTGATGATGTGTATGTGTTGAGCAAGTAACTAGTTCTACAACAGTTCAAGGATGTATTTCCTAAGGACTTTACAAAGTTTCCACCTCACAGGGAAGTAGAATTTTCTATTGAGTTGGTGCCAGGGGAAACCCCGACATAAAAAGCACCTTACTGGATGAGCACGCCTGATTTGGTAGAGTTGAAGCTATAGTTGAAGGAAATATTGGAAAAGGGATACATTAAGCCAAGCGTATCACCTTGGGGGCACATTGGTGTTGTTTGTGAAGAAGAAGGATGGTACTCTTAGATTATGCATTGACTACATGCACTTGAACAAAATGACCATCAAGAAAATGTATCCATTACCGAGGATTAATGACTTGTTTGATCAATTGAAGGGAGCACCGATGTTCTCGAAGAATGATCTAAGATATGGATATCATCAAGTACGCATCAAAGAGGAGGACATTTACAAGACAACTTTTCAGACTAGGTATGGGCATTATGAGCTTGTTGTAGTTCCATTTGGCTTAATTAAAGATCCAACTACATTTATGTGCTTGATGAATAGTTTGTTGCGTCCATATTTGGATAAGTTTGTTATTGTGTTCATTGATGACATATTGGTATATTCTAAAATTGAGGAAGATCATGCCGAGCATTTAGTAACAATGTTGAGGTTATTGAGAGAGCATCAATTGTATGTTAATCTCAACAACTGTAGTTTCTTTCAGACTGAGGTACACTGCTTGGGGCATGTTCTATCCAAGGAGAGAATTGCAGTAGATCCAGAAAAGATAAGGGCCATCATGGAGTGGGTAGCTCCAAAGAATGTGGATGAGGTGAGATATTTCATGGGGTTGGCAAGATACTATAGGAGGTTCATCAACAAATTCTCACATATTTCTTATCCTATCACATCATTACAAAGGAAAGGTAATAAGTTCAAATGGACAAAGGAGTGTGAGGCTAGTTTTGAGCATATTAAGTAGTTGTTGACACATGCACCAGTGTTAAAGATTGCAGATATGGACAAAGGGTTTGTAGTATGCACAAATGCTTGCAAGAAAGGACTTGGTGAAGTCCTTAGGTAGGATGGACAGGTGGTATGCTATGATTCAGAAAAATTGAATGAGCATGAGCAGAACTACCCTACACATGATCTTGAGTTGGTAGTGATTATATATGCGCTAAAGATGTGGAGACATTATCTTCTGGGTAGGAGGTTTACATTGGTAAGTGATCACAGTGGTTTGCGATATCTATTTGAACAACCAAACTTGAATTGTAGGCAAGCTCGGTGGTTGGCCACGATCAATGAGTTTGATTTCAAGATCATATATATCAAAGGTAAAGAGAATAGAGTGGTAAATTCTCTTAGTAGGCGGATACAGGTAAATCACTTAGCAGCTATGACCTCACATGGGACAGGCTTACACAATAGGATCTTGTAGACAGGCTAGCAAGATGTCAGATATATGGAGATTATGCACAGGGTGCAACAAAATACAGGTATAGTTACATGTGGTAGTATAGGTATAGGTACAGGTGATAGTATAGGTACAAGTACATGTAGTGGTACATGTACATGTATCGACGTAGGTGCACAAGATGTGGATTATTTCCTTATGATAGGTGGATTGGTCGGATTCAGAGACAAGATATATGTGCCAGATAGCAGTGAGCTCAAGAAGTGATCTTGGGGGAGTTTCATGCAAAACCATATTTTGGTCACCCAGGTTATCATAAGGAATTGACTGCAGTAAAGAAGTTTTATTATTGGTCAAACCTGAAGATGGATGTATCAAAGTTTGTGGCTAGGTGTTTTGATTGTCAGTGTGTGAAGGCATAGTGTAAACATCTAGGTGGTGATTCTAAAGTGGAAATGGGAGGTAATTTCATGGAATTCATCACCTGTTTTATGAGGATAGTAAGACAACACGATTCCATCATGGTTGTTGTAGAAATGTTGACAAAGGTTGCACATTTCGTTATAGTGAAGTCTACATTCTCGACTAGCGATGTAGCACATGTATTCATCAGAGATGTGGTTAGATTGCATGGTGTTCAAAAGAAGATCATGTTAGACAGGGATGCAAAATTCACTTCTAAGTTTTGGAAGGAGTTGTTTGCAGGTTTGGGCACAAAGTTGCCCTTTAGTACAACTTATCATTGTTGGGCCTTGAAATTGTCATTCATTTCCATTACACTTTCACATGTCCATTATATCACCTCCATTTCACCTTCATTTCACTACCATGTCACTACATTCATCTCACTTTCATCATTATTGGGTCAGATCTATGTTTTTCCAAACTTTATTAATTCTTAGCATTTTTAAGTGAATTTGTGGTTAATAATGTGCATATGCTTATACATAACAAGTGGGATGAGACTGTTGACATGTATAGGTTAAAAGGAAGCTTCTAGAAGACCTTTATGTGGCATCCTAAGGCCAAAGTCAAATTTCAGTGGAGAGGATCATGGGATCATGAGGATATGTGTCACATTTCCTATTTGTATTGAAACTCTAAGAAGACATGTGCCTTATCATTTCCTATTTTGATTAGAACTCTAGAAGTATAGGGAGAGATTCATGGACTCTCATTAATGATATGACTTCTCATCTTTTTGTATAAATAAGAGATCTCTCTCCTTCATTTGGTAGCTTTGGAGAGCTTGGTAAACTTTGTTAGCTCAACTTGTTGTACTTTGTAATTTTGAAGAAATTGAATAAAGCTTTGAACTTCCCAACATGGAAGGTGATGTGAAGTAGGAGATGTCATGGAGCATATTAGAATGTAAGGTAGAGTAGATTTTATTTTGTAGTTTTGCTTTGATTTCATTCAAGTATGTCATTTTATTTTTATGATTGTTTTGAAATTTAATAGTTTAGATTTTCCATTCATGCAAGTGTGTTCAACCAGTTGATTGTAGATTTATCTAACTGTGTAATCTATGCTTAGCAAAATAAGTTCAAGAAAGTATTTTCCAACTGGTGCTTGGGGGATTAGAGCACACAATAGATTAGTTTTCATTTACATGTTTTGTATTTAATTTTGTTGCAATTTCATTTTCAGTTTTAGAACAATGAAGTATTGAATCCCTCCAAATGCTATCACAAGGAAGTAGTTCTCCCAAAATTGTATAGCGGAGTGATAAAACACTTCATTTAGCTGTTATAGTAGATTAGTTGCAATTTCACTTTCAGTCTTAGTCTTTCATTTAAATTTCATTTTCAGTTTTAGAACAATGAAGTATGGAGTCCTTGAAAATGTTATCACAAGGAGGTAGTTCTCCCAAAATTGTATAGCAGAGTGATAAAACACTTCATTTAGCTATTATCATTTTTGCTTTCATTTCATAGACATTTTGCCGGCTTAGATTAATCTAACTATTCAAATTTTTGATTTGTTTTTATCTAATGTTCATTTCCTTTTCTCCCTTCTTTAGAATAGATTTTAACATTAAAAGAGATTTGGTTGTCCATTAACATTTAGAGATTTCATTTAGAAGCATAACTTTTCTTTCTTATATTAATTTCCTTAAGCATGAGAAACAAAACCCCCTGTTGTACAGGTAGATCCCCTCTGCAGACAAAAGCGATCCCACTAGCCCAACACGGGTCTAGCAACAATCACACAACGCTAACACGCAGGTTCCTAATTGCAAATCAAAAATCGATGATGATGGCCTACCTGGATTCCAACGCTAGTACTTGTAGAAGAATCGTCGCTCCCGTTCCTTTGCTCCGGCTGGTCACAATCCCCACGATCCTCGTGAACGGACACCTGCACATGCAAAGAACGACACAAGTACAAACATAAAATCCAATAGATGCAACTATATATCAGTCAGAAAAGATATAACTCAATCATCATTATAAAGACACATGATTGGAACCATAATGATAGTCGTCTATTAATGAGTAAAAGAAGAGAAAGATACAACCAAGGTTCTGACATTGAACCTATTCTCTGACTGGGCGAGCAGCTAAATACGTCTTGCAAAAGACCTTCTCTCTCTCAGGATTCCGACAGCATAACCTCCCTATGCTTCACAATTCTTACTATCACTCTAGCATTACTTTAGTACTCACAAAGACTCTAGCAAAAATAGCTTGTCTAATGCATGAGGACAGTCATTTATAGATGGAGTTGGGAGGAAGATACAATGTACCAGGACGCCCATTGCGGATTGGCATTATCCTGAAAAGCTATTGAGGATAGTTTTCATGGATAAACAATGACTCTCGACCTCTATCTTGTAGATTTTTCCCTCAAGGAACTTCATGAAAAGAGAGGAAAAAACATATGGGTGCGCGCTGGCCAAAAATCATTACTAAACTTAGTTGGCGCGGGTGTTGCTCTAGGACAGAGCGCCAATGGGCGCGCCCCCTTTTGAGGATCTGAGTCATTGGCGCGGGTAAGACAAAGTGTACCTGTGCCAATGGAAAAAGAGCACTTTTCAGGGATAATTTGCAAAAGGTGTCTTCAGGGAACATGAAGTACATACTTAGGGGAACATAATGCAAATATTTTTAGGTTATGTCACTGCTCACAGGTCCTGGAATGTGTCCTCCAATATACAAAAACAGGGGTAACAGGGATGGTGACCAACGGTGACAAATTACTGTGTAACAGATGCCCCCTAAAGCATGAGGCCCGAGAGAGAGAGAGGGGTGAAATGCTTTACAAGAACATATATAGCTGTCGCCGAGAATATGCATTGAGAGATACAATTGATAGTTCAAATACATGATGTATGTGGTATGGTCGCAGCCATCCATAAGAGAGTACATGATAATCTAGATCTGTAGTATGGATGCAACCATCTGGTTATGATCAATGAATTGACTCAGGTATGGTCACATCCATCCAGTGAATGTGTCATGTATAAAGAATCACGCCTTGATTACAACAGACACAATCCAGGGTCTTGTGCTCCATCTCGACCCGAACAGAAGTACAAGTTCAAGCATGTGAACATGTGAGCTGAAGTCGAACATGCATGAACATCGTCTGATTACCAGTCAATATTGGGAACTGTTAACAGACGCGAGAGGTACCACCAATAATGACAATGGCCCTCAAGGTACTATAGGTACAATCTACGGAGTGTGAATTAGTGAGCCGGTGTCGAACACCTGTAGAGTCATCCGATCGGAGGCCAATGATAAAAACCTCACGTCGAACACGAAGAACTTGCCATTGAGGCATGCAGGCTCCAAGGTACCAGAAGGGAGTCTCTAGGTCACTTTCCTGGATAATGAACTGAAGTCGATAGGAAGTGATCTTCATCGAAGGTGGGCCATGATGTTTCTCACATCATCGACACGAGACGAGAAGAGACAATGTTGTGAATTAAGATTATATGAACTATCAAACGGAGGTTGTTTCTTTTCAGAGGTCAACTTCTTTTGAACATATCGGCGGCACAAAGTGGAATTGGCAGTATTTGACATCGATGGATCAGAGGTCATGATGACGAGGCAATGAGCAGATGAGAGGTCAAATAGGATTACCCAAACCCACAGAGGCAAGTGAAAAATGCGATGAGATATCCCCACCCCGACACGAAAGCAGAGAAGTGCCATGTTTAAGAGCGACATACTGCCGACATGACAATAATTATGGTTCCCAAAATTTTCTTTTTCCCCACCATTTCTGGCGAGTACCCCAATTATTTTTAACAAGCTTGATGGGGATAGCATATGCTTGTGGTGTGTCATTTCG
>APFE030858716.1:55700-83945 GCA_000404065.3 Pinus taeda
CACCTTTGTGGTTGCAGGGTTTTGTCAGAATGGTTCTAGAATGGAGAGAACGGGAGCATGATGCCATGGATGCCATGGCAATGGAGGATGATGCATGTATGAATGCTCTGAGAGACTGTGGCTTGAAGAAATTCTTCCACACCTCATATTTACGTGCACAACCTGAGCTACTGCGATTCATCGTGGATGCTTGGGATACGGAGGATCAGGTATTTTGCCTGAAAGACCAGACATTGGAGTTAGATGTTTCCGATGTCTTCTTTATCACTGGACTATCGTGGCAAGGTGCACGGCCCATCTTGACTGGTAGTCGGCCTTCTGGAGAGAAGATAGGGGAGGTGATGGAAAGAGTTTGTCCTGGGGCACAGTTTGGAGCAAACAGTAAGAAAGTAGATATTAACACGGTGCCCGACCTAGTGCTATGAGTGATTTTATTCACTATCACCCGGACAGCTAGGGTACAGGCGCCCCACGAGGCCAGCAAAAACCATTTTCTATTGTCCACTGAGTGTCTCCAGCCTACACTGTTTGATTGGGCCACGACAGTGACAACTAACATGAAATGACAGCTTACCAAGTGTAAGCGTGATGGGAACAAACAGTTCGGCTATGGATCTATCGTGGTGACTTTCTTCCTGGAGCGACTACCGATATTCCGGGTACCGGGGGGGTATAGTGGCAGATCCAGTGTTACAGGAACTGAGGTTGCATCGATGGGCAGAACTCATGCCCAGAGGAGGAGGGGGCCAGCAAATGTCCTGGAGGCCCGAGTTCTTTATCTGGCTCCATCACCAGATGATTGTCGTCGAGGACTCGCCCTATGCGGGCACGGATTTCACTAGAGATCCCGATCTCCCTCTGCCTGCCGGAGAGGACTGGGACGAGGAGCTAGGTAAGAAATCTTTGTTTTTTTAACGTTTTTATGTATTTAAGTTTTTTTGTTAATACATGCCTATCTCTTACAGCATCTATATATGTATGCAGATGTTGGTGCAGAGCGACCAACTGACTTGCCTCATAACGTATGGAGAGCACAACCTACAGCGGACCCTCAGGTAGAGGGTGATGATGATCTAGTACAAAACCTTGAGGCACTTACTCGAGGTATTCCAGATTATGCCAGATTGGCGGATGTGCCTAGAGCGTACCAGAGGCACATGGTGGGAGTATCTACTCGCATCCATCGTTTGTTGAGATGTTTGGTGCAAGCGTTGACATGCTATCATGAGCATCACCGTGATTAGACGCCTAGGTTTTCTTTTTGCACATTTTTTAGGAACATATTGTCAGTGGCTGTATGAGTTTTGGACATGTATTATTTTTTGGATTATGTAATGCACGGGGCGCAAACATTTTGACACACATGGATATATATACATATGTTTATGGTTTATTATTGTATTTTCATGTGCTTATGTTTATTCCTATATGGATCTTTTCTTCACTTGATTATGCGTTTTATATGCTATGCGACTGTTCGACACACATGTAATCTAATGTATCTACTGCATAACAAACGACCCATTGGAATGTATTCACACACACACATATATTTTATTTTTACGAAAGCTTGAAAACACACATGAGAATCACGCATGCAAACTATGCTTTATGGGAAATTTTATTTTTATAAAAGCTTAAAAAACACATGGTACATATGCAAACTATGCTTGATGGAAATGAAATGGGCATGCCCCCCAGCATCGTGTCTCAATACGAGGTACATGCCCCCCAAGCTTCAGTCCATTGAAAATGGGTTGAAGGTTGACATAATGGTCTCACGTTTCATTTTTTTAACGAGGTTGACATAATGGTTATGAACTATCCTCGGATACAAGCCGTTTCTTTATTTTAACGAGGTTGGTATGTTGGAAAAACTATCCTCGAAACTCCTTGTTTCATTTTTTAGGGAGCTTGACAGAGGGAAATGAACTATGCTCCGTGCGAACTTCATCACAATGAATAGGAAGTTGGGGCTTCCAAGAGTGGTGCTCCCGATGGGAGGTCAATGTCTTGGAAGTCGGGACCCAATGTCCCCAGAACACTATGCATGATAGTGACATTGCTGGATATAGGCACGGGAGAAGTAGCCACGTAGTTGACCTGCGGTGGGGCAGATACAACTGGTGGATAAAAACCAGGAGGAGATGAAAACTGCGTAGGAGGCACCGGGGAACTAAAGAACGATAATTGATCTATAGTCACAATCCTTCCATCGTGTGGAAAGAAAACCACATGGAAAAGTGAAGAGACAAGGGCCCCCATTGCGTAAACATAATCACGACCAAGGAGAAGATTGAAATATAAAGCACCTTGGGTAACCAGCACGTCTACATAGACGGTTTTGCCTCCCAAAGTAATAGGGAACTTTGGAAGGATCCCCAATGGTTGACTGGTTCCTCCGTCAAACGCCATTAGATTCTGCGCGACAGGCACAAGCTGTGGGGAGCCCAAAGCTTGCCAAGTAGTAGAAGGCATAAGACTGACAGATGCACCCTCATCCAAGACAGTGCCAGGTACTGCCGTATCATAGGCATGTACGGTAATCTGGAAATGTACATGGGATGGAAGGCGGAAAGTAGTGAGGTGACGCCAGTCGAAGGAAACGACTGAACTACTTGGTGGGGGAATCGTATGATCGCCCCCCTAGTCTAAAGGAACCGAAGAAGGACCCTCTGAGTCAGCTAGGATAAGAGGGTCGATTTCGGACTCAGGAGAATCTGATGAGACGAGAAGAACATGATCATGACGCTCTTCTAGAATAGGGTGGTCGAGGGGTAGTGAACCCGAGTCGACACTCTCTCCGACCAATGGTTGGTCTGGAACAGGCTGGGCAGAGCCAGGTTCAGGAAGAGGAGGCTGGACAAAAGAGAAGTTTAAACCAATCTCGTTGTCAGCAGGAGGATGATCTGCAGCTGCAGAAAGACGTTGATATCCAACGGGGAGTTGGGGTAAAGGAGCTTGGAGACTTTCCAAAAAAGTGGAGGCCTTATCCATGAGTGGACAAAGGTGAAGGGGATGATTGCCTTCACAAAGTCTGCAGGGGATTCGAATGTTCCCTTTTCCCTTGCGATTCCCAACTGATGAGGGAGCATCGCCGTGAGCCTCAGTGGACAATGAAGGGCGGGCCGGATCAGGAGACCATATTTCTAAGATCCTGGGAATGCCAGGACAATCACGAAGAAGATGGTCCTCCTTGCATAATCGACAAGGAAACTTAGCCTTCCGTGGAGGAGCGGAAAGGGGCCTGACTTCTGGTGTACTTGAGGGAGCATCTGTTAGGCGATTTCTTCTTCTTGTTCTTGTTCTTCTTCTTCTTAGCCACCTGGTTACTTGAAACGAGACTTTCACCAGGCGAAGTACGAGAAGAAGACATAGAAGTAGGCGTTGAAGGGGAGAGGTCCACCTTAGGTTCAACATGATGTTGTTCAGGTGGAGGGACTGATGGAGTATCAGCTGACATGATAGGGACCAAAGGGGTTGAAAACAACCAGACAGGCAACCCGACAGTTAACCCTGGAAGGGATAACGTCGCCATGTAAAGAGCACCAGCATTCCCAAGAGGAGGGGAATGACTAGGGTTCCCGTCAGGAGGATAACTTGGGTTGGTGAACCCTGGAAAAGTTACCCTAGCAAAAGAAACCTACTCACGTACACAAGATCTAACCAGGTAATGTTATCGTGGTCAAAATTTTTTTAAGACACTGAACTTGACCTTTTCATTTTTTTAAGAGTCGAGAAAAGGACAAAAAGATGACTCTAGTCTCCTTCGAATATTTAATGAGCACGAAGTGACAAGATGCTCACTTACACCTTTTCTTTTAGAGAGTCCGAAAAGGATCAAAAGTGACTAATCTGGAGAACTAGGTAAGAGGTTTGCCAAACAATCCATAAAACTGCTTATACACCTTGGCAATCAGATGAAAACCAAGGACTTCCCGTACTGCAGTCAATCTTCCCGAATGCTGTTCATGCATTATTGGCTTGTAAAGGGTGGTAGACTCAGCTTCCTATGGATAAAAGGTTGCAGCATATGCGGGGTCTCCCAATATATTTAACGCTACGGTACGTGGGATCACCAATCCGTTATTAGCACCTATTGTTTCACCATGGAGGAATCACCAACCACTCAACGGTAAGCTACTAGGTTTAAAGACGCCGGAACACGTCTCTAACCTAGACCTCTAGAATATGTGCGTTATGTTCCAATGCGTTGTTAGGTTCATTCAGTTTATTTTACGGTTTATCTTCAATTATGTTTCAGTTTTTGGTCCTACCGTATGTGATCTCTCGAAACTTCCTAAATGCAAACTATATGCCAAAATTGTATCATTTCATTGAATGAACTCTATCTACAGGAGAGTTGAGATCTTTATACAAACAAAATGATCACAAAGATCCTAATGCAGCTAATAACAAGAAATGAAAACCTTTTTCCTTTTTTCTTTTTAAAAGCAACAATTAACAAGAAATGCTAATTAATAAAAAGCAAAGGATCTTTTGTTTTTCTTTTCTTTTAGAATAGCATGATGCACTCAACAAACCTCAAGAGATATTCACAAGTATAAACAAACACAATTCACTCAAAGGAATCTAGAACCAATTCTGAAACATCAAAATGACCTATCAAAACAAGGAAAACACAAAGACTTTCAATGAACCATGTGATCTAAGTTCAAATGAAGTCAAGCAAGAAATAAACAAGCTAAAAGTGAATTACTTGCAGCATAGAATGCCAAACTTTCACAACCACCAGATGAGTGCGGAAAACAACCAAAAAGCTGACTGGATCATCAAACCATAATTTCCCACAAAAGGCTCGACATGCAAAGCCACTAGGGCTAAGATATAAAATCGATAGAAATAAGCAAACAACTGAAGGATAAAAAGAGTAACCAGTCACATAAAGGTCCAACAAACTTCCAGAAGCTGTAAAAGATATAACAAGATACAAATCCAAGCTCAGAAGGCTGACAAACATGCTAACTGAAAAGGTTAACAAGTCTGGCGCGACTGTCAGACTGCAACTCGCTCTATAAAGGGATTGGCGCGGGTTGTCAGTTAGCAACAGGTGCCAACTGGCGCGATTGTCAGAGGAAAAACCGCGCTAATAAAGTTAGCCAAGTAAAAAAACAAAACAGGTAGTCCAAAGCTTGGTTTACAGTATCTAGGAAGGCCAGCAAGCAAGAAACAGCAAGAAATTCAATCCAGAAAGCTATCCAAGCCAGCAAACAAGAGAAAAATTAATATGCAAGACAAATTCGAAATTGTTCAGTCCGTAAACCAAACCGGAGATTGACTGAAGTGGCTTTGATCTACTTCACTACAGCAAAGCAATAGTGTTTCAAAGGCTATCTGGCCGTACTTCAGGCTCCGTCTAAAGTTTACAAATCAAACAACAAGCTTCTCCCCAGCGGAGCCGCCAAATTGTTGTACAGGTAGATCCCCTCTGCGGACAGAGGCGATCCCACTAGCCCAACACGGGTCTAGCAACAATCACACAACGCTAACATGCAGGTTCCTAATTGCAAATCAAAGATCGATGAGATGGCCTACCTGGATTCCAATGCTAGTACTTGTAGAAGAATCGTCGCTCCCGTTCCTTTGCTCCGGCTGGTCACAATCCCCACGATCCTCGTGAACGGACATCTGCACATGCAAAGAACGACACAAGTACAAACATAAAATCCAATAGATGCAACTATATATCAGTCAGAAAAGATATAACTCAATCATCATTATAAAGACACATGAGTGGAACCATAATGATAGTCGTCTATTAATGAGTAAAAGCAGAGAAAGATACAACCAAGGTTCTGACGTTGAACCTATTCTCTGACTGGGCGAGCAACTAAATACGTCTTGCAAAAGACCTTCTCTCTCTTAGGATTCCGGCAGCATAACCTCCCTATGCTTCACAATTCTTACTATCACTCTAGCATTACTTCAGTACTCACAAAGACTCTAGCAAAACTAGCTTGTCTAATGCATGAGGACAGTCATTTATAGATGGAGTTGGGAGGAAGATACAATGTACCAGGACGCCCATTGCGGATTGGCATTATCCTGAAAAGCTATTGAGGATAGTTGTCATGGATAAACAATGAATCTCGACCTCTATCTTGTAGATTTTTCCCTCAAGGAACTTCATGAAAAGAGAGGAAAAAACATATGGGTGCGCGATGGCCAAAAATCATTACTAAAATTAGTTGGCGCGGGTGTTGCTCTAGGACAGAGCGCCAATGGGCGTGCCCCCTTTTGAGGATCTGAGTCATTGGCGCGGGTAAGACAAAGTGTACCTGCGCCAATGGAAAAAGAGCACTTTTCAGGGATAATTTGCAAAAAGTGTCTTCAGGGAACATGAAGTACATACTTAGGGGAACATAATGCAAATGTTTTTAGGTTATGTCACTGCTCACAGGTCTCGGAATGTGTCCTCCAATATACGAAAACAGGGGTAACAGGGACAGTGACCAACGGTGACAAATTACTGTGTAACACCCCCTAAAACAACATAAACTATAAAACAACGAAGTAAGAAAAAGGTTAACTAAGCACATATAATGCACCACACTTCATCAGTTTATGATACCCGGATTGATAATTTATGTAGAGCAATTTAGGACACTAAATTGACTAGACATTTTGGCGCCGTTGTTGGGGAAGTGTAATTAGAAGACCTTATTTCTTACATCTAAAAAAAATTAATAATTTCTCGAGTATGCTCTCCTCCTGCACTTTGTGTGATCTCGAGGATCAGAAAAAGATTTTTTTTGTTAAAAAAAAAAAAAATTCATTTCATTTGATTCAATGAAAAAAACAACAAAAAAATCCAACTTCTTTGATAGGTTCAGCTGTCCAAGATTGACTGGTTATAGTTTGAAGTGACCCTCAAAACACTGTGTCTTGTTTAATAAGATTTTGCAAATTAGCTACGGAACGCAGCCCTGTTCCACATCTAACTGTGTGTTCTGTAGCTACTTCCAAGGTTTAGCAGGTTGTAGGCGCCAAATGAAGAAACCGATCTCATGGGCATCTCTGAAATCATTTCGACATGGATTCTATCCTAGTCACCCACCCCAGATCAATAAAAAAACCAGCTTAAGACCATAGTCAAAGTCCTGTTTTTAGTACATTCACTTTGAAGCCGTAGTTGCCTGAAATTGAGAACCATTAATCATTTCTATAAAAATTCACAATTTAAAAAAAAAAAAAAGAGAAAAAAAAAACAACCAATGGCTATCTCCAATCCCAGTTTCCACTGCGGCCTCAATAGAAAACTTGCATTCATATTTGCGCTTTGGCCTTGAAACAAACCTACAAGAACATTTAAAAAAAAAATCAATTGTACAAATTGTGTTCAGAACTGAAGGATTCTATGCATCTGTATGAGGAATTTGTGAGGGCTCATTTTCTGAATGGGAGGTTGCTCGTGCAATTTGTGTAATGAGCCACCCCATCACAAACACAAATGACTCCCAATCAGTACAAGTACACAAGTCTGACATGTATGTATTTTGTTGTTCTTATTCACATAATGTTGCTCCCAAAGGGAAGTACATTGCTTTTGTTTCGGCTGAGGCAGAAACAGATTAACCAGAGGTAAAATTGCAACCGAGAATATCTCTTCTTGGACTTGTTGATGAGATGTTCTTTGAAACATATGATGAAATAATACACCAGGGAGGCTATACCACCGAGAACACACCACTAGCTGGTTCATCTGCTGGTGCTATTGTCTGTGTTGTGATTGCATCTGAAAAAAATTCGAAATTGATTTTATAGAAGACATAATTGACAAAAAAACGCAAAACTGTAAAAAACGTCAACTTTAAATGCACATTCCAGCCAAATGAAAATGAATTAGGAAAAAAAAACATGGGTGTTTTTAGGAACGGGGTTAGTTATATAACCCAAAAACGGTTTGGAGAATTTCACAATGGTTTGGGATAATGTTTTGTTTCTCTGAAGCCCCATTTAGCTTGCTGCGTGAAGAAAAACGAATTTTATTAAATGAATAGAGTGCTGTTTGAACACGACACGCTTCAGGAACTCTGTTTGAACAAGGCACGTTTGAGGAAGGAAAATTTTCTTTGAAAACTAATCATGCTATGGCATTCAATCTAAAGAGTCCAATTCGATTTAGACTGATTACGCCATGCCTCCCATCTTTAATGTCAAATGGTCTCACGATGAATGATGAATCTTTGTTTTTGACTCAACCAAACTTCTCCAACAACCTATCAAATGCTTTGCCGTGCATACACTCTGTTACCTCATACCAACACTCATTCTGTTTTCATAACCCTGTGTATAACAGTCACCTTGTTTTCCACATATTTTACGCGTACAGTCACTCCGTCTCATATACCGTGAAACACACTCTGTTTCCACGAATTCGATGCATGCATCTACTCCATTTTTTTTGCATACCTTAAATGTACAACCACTCTATCTCATAGTTGTTTTACTTCCATTTCAAAGACATTTTTGTTTCTATTGTCGTATACAGAGTTCTCTTTTTCTCAGACAGTGAAGAAAATTTTGAAGAATAGCAGAGTACAGAGGCTTATGAATGATTGGTCTCGTGCACCAGCTGCGGTCTTGGACTTTCTTCCTAGTACTTGGCTGCATAAAATCTCTTTTCCAATAACTTAAATCAGAAAGCTGATGTCTTGGTTGTCTTTTAGCTACGGAACACAGCCACATTCCGCAGCTAATCGGTTGTTCTGCAACTACATCCATGCTTTTACAGGTTCCACATATCAAGAGAGGAAAAGGACTACATGGGTAGCTTAAAAAACATCAGGGCATGGATCGTATCCTATTCATCTGGCCTAGATCAACGAAGAAGACCCTAGTCAAAGGAAAGTCAAACAAAGAAATCTATGGCAAACAGGACTCTGTTTTGCACACATTTCTTAGAGATAGGGATCCGAAGCGGTTTCCTGAGGCCATGGACTTCATCTGCCACTTGCACAAATATAATCCAACAACCACTACTATAAGATTTATGTTCCCAAGCAACCGAGGAAAAAAATTAAAATTGAATCAATGAAATAAGTAGATTATTTGCTGATTTTTCTGGAATGTGTTGATTAATTTTGGACTGATGATGAAAGATGCACAGCTAACTTTCTGTTCAAGATTTTTAGTCATAGAAACTGTGCACGTTCTGCACCTAGAAAGCCATTCTGCAGCTAAACATCAATTTTGCAGCTGAAAAACCTCACTGTTCAAACCAGCCTAACTTTCTCATACAAAATCAGATTTCGATGATTCAAGTGTCATTGGAAACATATCAACGAGATCTACACAATGAGAAATCTATCATCAGAGTTTGAAATAGTCAAGAATGAAATAAATTGCTGAAAATAAACAACAGTTAACTTGAGGCACTAATTCCAAAGCAGGTATAAATTCTTTTGGTTTTACTTTGTGAACTTGTTTCATTAATACAAATTATTAGTTTTGTATGTAAATATCATAACTAGAGAGATTGATCACCTCTCTCTTTTGATAGTATTGCATTCCATTGCAAAAAAAGTATTAGTTTTTTTGCAGATTCCAGGAGGAAGGACAAATAACTACAAGTGAATAGTGTCTCTCTTAAGAGACCAATTTGTTTCATAAGAGGATGATCAACAACACAGAAGAAAACATCAATGCATGAGCACATGCTAATGCAAAATCAGATCTAAGCACTTGCAAAACTTTCAGATACTATTGTCTCCATTACATCCATACTTCATAATAAACCATTCACCTCCTTTCCCTTCATATTTTCCATTTACATTCACATACACTTTCCATTACTTTTTGTCCACTCCTAACCCACAAATAAAAGCAAGAGGCTCAGTTACATGCTTATTTCCCATTTCCATTATTACTTTCCATTGCAATCTTCCATTTTCATTTTCCCTTTCCTACCATTTTCATTTCGCAAATAAACCCTGCTTTAATGCAAATTATTGAGTCCATAGTCCTTTGATTCTAAATTCCTTGCAAAAACACCTTGAGGCTTGCATTCCTTAATGGAAAGTTCTCATGCCGATGAACAATGGGAATACATTAATGTCCCTTGTTGATCGGATCTTCTAGGTGACTCGACATCGGAAAATTTATTCGTACCTAGCAAGATGTGTTTGGGCATCTTAACTCTCATTGTCATCAATGGTGAGAGTTCTCGTGTTGACTAATGGCATCTATTAATGGCCACTAAGTCAAAAATTTCCTGCTATGTTTGATATCAGAACATCTATTCACATAGTAGGAATTGTGCCAATGAGTTTTGAAGACATGAAGATTATTATTTTCAGCATTTCGGAGCATCTTCAACAAGTTTTAGTAGAAGCAATAAAAAGGCATCTTGACTCTTTTATCCATGACTATTTTTGTCCAGCCACTTGAAGAAGATTATGATCAGAATTTTGTAGCCACCACACATACAACTCATCCATTTCCAAAGGGTAAGTTAAGGTACGTCATTTTCTAACTTTTTACCATAGAATTCCCTAAAAAGCTAGAATGATAGTTGTTGGAAAAACATTTCTCTTCCTCATTTCATAAAATTTCCAATACCATCAGTTGGGTGGGGAATACATTCATATTCATATCTTTCCATGTTCATATCATATTCAGAAGCCCACATACTTCCAAAATATATTAACTATTACATTATTATTATGAGCATACAATGGCTTTTCAAAAGTGCTTAAAGTATAATTGGATGGTTGTCACACAAGAACCAACCATGATGCAATCCAATAAAGATATACTTTGCAACAATAATCAAATTATCATTATGCAAAGTTCAAAGATCAAAATTGAATGCAACAACAAAATATGGTTGTAACACAAGAACCAACCATGCTGCAATTCAAGTAAAACACTTTGCAGAAGTATGAAGTTATCAAATGATATCAAGCAAAGTTAAGCCAATGTTCAAGGATCAAAAGAATTAATGTAATATATATTGCATGAGGACATGCAATAGATTCAGTTGGGGGTATGTTGGGTCTTGAAATTTTCATTCATTTCCATTACACTTTCACTATTATGTCCATTATATCACCTCCATTTCACTACCATGTCACTACATTCATCTCACTTTCATCATTATTGGGTCACATCTATGTTTTTTCAAACTTTAATTCTTAGCATTTTAAAGTGAATTTGTGGTTAAAAATTAGAAAATAATGTGCATATGCTTATACCTAACAAGTGGGATGAGATTTTTGACATGTGTAGGTCAAAAGGAAGCATCTAGAAGACCTTTATGTGGCATCCTAAGGCCAAATTCGAATTTGAGTGGAAAGGATCATGGGATCATGAGGATATGTGTTACATTTCCTATTTGTATTGAAACTCTAAGAAGACATGTGCCTTATCATTTCCTATTTGGATTAGGATTCTAGAGGTATAGGAAGAGATTCATGGACTCTCATTAATGAGATGACTTCTCATATTTTTGTATAAATTGGAGATCTCTCTCTTTCATTTGGTAGCTTTGGAGAACTTGGTAAACTTTGTTAGCTCAACTTGTTGTACTTTGTAATTTTGAAGAATTTGAATAAAGCTTTGAAGTTCCCAACATGGAAGGAGATGTGAAGTAGGAGATGTCATGGAGCATATTAGAATGTAAGGCAGAGTAGATTTTATTTTGTAGTATTGCTTTGATTTCATTCAAGTATGTCATTTTATTTTTATGATTGTTTTCAAGTTTAGATTTTCCATTCATGCAAGTTTAATTCATGCAAGTGTGTTCAACCGGTTGATTGTAGATTTTGTTTAGAGAATTTTCGGCGAAATCACATGAATAATCTTTTGTTGACGTGTTTCGAACCAACTAGTGTGGTACTTGTCCTGACGATGAACCACACTAGTTGGTTCGAAACGCGTCGACAAAAGATTATTCATGTGATTTGGCCGAAAATTCTCTAAACAATGTTATGGATCACAGAAGTCTAATTTCCTTACTGATTGTAGATTTATCTAACTGTGTAATCTATGCTTAGCAAAATAAGTCCAAGAAAGTATTTTCCAATTGGTGCTTGGAGCATTAGAGCACATAGTAGATTAGTTTTTCTTTACATGTTTTGTATTTAATTTTGTTGCAATTTCATTTTCAGTTTTAGAACAATGAAGTATTGAATCCCTCCAAATGCTATCACAAGGAGGTAGTTATCCCAAAATTGTATAGCAGAGTGATAAAACACTTTATTTAGCTGTTATAGTAGATTAGTTGCAATTTCACTTTCAGTCTTAGTCTTTCATTTAAATTTCATTTTCAGTTTTAGAATAATGAAGTATGGAGTCCTTGAAAATGTTATCACAAGGAGGTAGTTCTCCCAAAATTGTATAGCAGAATGATAAAACACTTCATTTAGTTGTTCTCATTTTTTATTTCATTTCATAACATTTTGTCGGTTTAGATTAATCTAACTATTCAAAGTTTTGATTTGTTTTTATCTAATGTTCATTTCCTTTTCTCCCTTCTTTAGAAACTAGATTTTAACATTAAAAGAGATTTAGTTGTCGATTAACATTTAGAGATTTCATTTAGAAGCATAACTTTTCTTTCTTAGATTATTTTCCTTAAGCATGAGAAACAAAACCCCCAAAAACAACATAAACTATAAAACAACGAAGTAAGAAAAAAGTTAACTAAACACATATAGTGCACCACACTTCATCAGTTTATGATACCCAGATTGATAATTTATGTAGAGCAATTTAGGACACTAAATTGACTAGACATTCATCTGCAAACAGATGGACAGACAGAGAGGGTCAATGTGATATTGGAGGACATGTTGAGGATGTACGTGATGCATCAACAATGAAAGTGGGAAGAGTATCTTCCACTGGTAGAGTTCACTTACAACAATGGGTATGAGGAATCTATGAAGATGAGTCTGTTTGAGGCATTGTATGGTTGCAATACTCTTGTCAATTGGAGTGATCCAGTTAATAGGGTTTTGATTGGACCAGACATGCTGGCAGACATTGAACAGGAAATGCAGGTGATCAAGAAGAATCCAAAGGCATCACAGGATAGAAAAAATATATATGCAGATCGGAATAGGTTGTTCAAGGAGTTCCATGTTGGGGAATAAGTGTACTTGTGCATCAAGCCAAAGAATATCTCCTTACGGATTGGATCATGTGCCAAGTTGGCACCACGGTTTTGTGGACCCTTCAACATTATTGAGAGGATTGGGCCAGTAGCCTATCAACTTGCACTGCCTCCTAAAGTGAAATTCCATGATGTTTTCCATGTGTCATTTCTTAAGAAGTATGTTGTAGATGTTGATCATGTCATTGACTAGTCTGTATTACAAGTAGAACGAGATGGAGAATTACAGTGGGAGCCTCAGTGTATATTGCAGAAAAAGGTGCTCATGCTCCGAAACCAAGCAATCAAGCAAGTTAATGTGAAATGGAAGCAATTTTGGCTTGATGAAACTACATGGGAGATGGCAGACCAGATGTGGGTTATGTATCCTTCCTTGTTTATGGGTTGAGGCAAGCCAATTTTTCTATGGTCTTTTGGTATATGTCTTAGTATATGTTTTGGTGATGTTGCTATATGTACATATGTATGTGGATGTAAATACTGCCATGAGATATGTTATAAAAATCAAATAAGTGGTATGGGTGTCATGTCATTATGATGTTATGTTGTTATGTTTTCATGTTGGTTTTCTTCTCAACAAGCTGATCATTTTAAATATTGCATCGAGCTAAGTTATGAAGCTCCATCGACAATATATTTTGCTTACAACAGTTTTGTGGTTATAGGTGTTGTTGATAACTGAGGATAGTGTTCCCCAAGGGGGAGGGTTCTGTAACAACCCTAGTGAAAATTCCATGTAAAAAAGTTAATAAAGGCAAAATAATAACCACGGTTGATGGGACACTTATTCCAAGCTGAATGTTGGGCAAGACATCCTAGTGTCGGTGTTCATTTGGTTATTAATGGCTAAGGAAATCGGGAAAGACAATGGATAAGGACTTGGAAAGGCAAATGACATTTTTGGCACATTTATTTATGAAAATAATGGAAATTAGGAGAAAAGGGAGGTGAAAGGTCATAGGTTTCATGTGAGGAGGAAGATTAAGGAATATAATGGAAATGAAGAAAATAGAGGCCTCATTCATAAAAAGGCTTTTGAGTATCACTTGGTAACCTTTTTCCAGTTCAGTTTTGGAGCTCTCTCATTATTATCTCTCTCTATCATATTCTTGGAGACTTAATACTTTTCTTGGAGCACTCTTGGAGGGTGTGGCATACATTGATTTTGTAGCAAGAAGGCAAAGGAATAGAAGGAAAGCGCAAAAGGACATCGAGATCAACAACTGCATCATGATTTTCTTGTAGTTACTGAGTTGCATTTATGTTTTCCTCACTAATTTTGACATGCATGGCATATGCATGTGGATTTTTGGTCATGATCTGTCACTGGCATGGAGGATTGCCTAGATTGATAATGGATTCATAGCCTAGTCATTTATTGGATAGCCATGGAGATTGTGGGTTTATTTCCTTGTTTTGTTTTGGTTGGCTCTCATGTTTCCTTAGCTTGGGTTGAGTTACTAATTCTAGGAGCCTTGGTTGGACAAACACTCTGGAGCCCTTAGTGGGTTGAGTTACTAGTCCCAGAGCCTTGGTTGGACAAACACTCTGGAGCCCAACTATAGTTGTGGGTTGAGTTACTAGTCATGAAGCTTTGGTTGGAAAAAATGCTCTCGAAGCCTTGGAAGGCTTGGATAGAGACCAAAATGATGATGGTTTTGTGATGTTCGACTGTGAGGTGGAATCACTGCTTGATGGGTTGAGGTGGATGGCCTGTGGAAGCCCTAGATGGTTTTGAATTGATGTGTTTTGTGAGATTCCACATTCATTCTTGGAATATGGAATGGGGGTGAATGGATGAAGAGAGATTTGGCTCAGCCATTCTACTTTCAGGTGGAACATGGAAGTCCCATCCCAAGTTTGCATTTTGCATCATTAATATGAGGTTATTTCTCCTTGTATTTTTATGAGTATTTTACTAGTGTATATGTGGTTTATATGGCTGTGATTTATTGGTATTTCTGTTGCTATTATTCTTGTTATATATATATTTTATGGTAGTAGCTAGGTATGGCTCTCATCATGTTTCTACTTATAAATGAATGAACAATGTATTTATGACCTAATGGATGAAATGGTAGTTGATATGTTGAGGCATCAATGTTTCTTAATGATTCTCAACTAAATATGAGACCCTTATGCTCAGATATATTATTTACACATGTAGATTACATATTCATGATATGTTTAATGAAACTCCAGTCATGGCTAGTAGGTGTCTAGTCAAGGTCTTAATCAAGTAATTACTTTTGCACTATAATTTCCTTGTTATCTTCCTCTTCTGAAGATGTCATTCTATTCTGGGTAGTGACCTAGGCTCTGGGCCTGAAAAAGTGGTTAAAATCCCGAGGATGCTGGCACAACACTATGCAAAAAAGTCCTTAGACACTAGCTTTCAGGCCTGTGAGAGCATCCAGAGGTCCCTCGACGCTGGCATGCCCATAGCATGAGAGCATCTAGAGGTCAAGTGGTCCAAAATCTCAGTGGGACCCAGGGGCTGGTTGGCAGAAAAGTTGGATTGGTTCCTGAGGGTCCTAACGCTGATGTTGAATGCCTCTATGATGTGTTTCTATCAGTTCCACTTCCTTAACTTGACTTAAGAGGTCAAATCATATCATATTGGCCTCTCATCACATGTTTACCCTAACTGGTTGGTTGCTTGGCTAGATGTGGGAGGAGAGTGTTACACTATTATTTTAATTTATATGGTAAAATGAATCACATGTATAGAATATGAAAGAGATATATTCAAGGAAAAAATGAATGTTTATATTATTGAAACAATTCAAAGATGAATTAGTTTATTTATATATTTATATATATATATTATATATATATATATATATTATATATATATATATATATATATATATATATATATTATATATATATATATATATATTATACTATATATATATATATATATATAATATATATATATATATATATATATATTATATATATATATATATTATATATTATATATATATATATATATATATATATATATATATGCGAGAGAGAGAGAGAGAGAGATTTTATTGTAATTGTTTAGTTTTTATATATTTATTAATTAAAATTTCCCTGATTAGGGTGTCATAATCTATGTCAAAGGAGAGGGGAGGAGGAGAAGCTCGTCACTCCTCTGCCTCCAATCAAATTTAAGAGGGTGGGATGTCATGGCTATCCCACCCCATGCAACCACACATGTTAACCGTATTACATTCCTTAGAATTAATATGGAAACTCTCATTCCTTTTGTGAGCTCTCAGCCCATCTGTCTCGACTTTATGTTATTCTATAGTCTCAATGGAAATCCCTCGCCACATGTGGGATATTCTCCCCATGACGCTAGCTTTGTGGAAACTCTATTGTATGAAGGTCCTGGTCCCCTAGAGCTCGACCTTGATTACATCCCTACAGTGTTGGTCTTTCAAGCATGGAGTGGGGAGATAGTTGCTAAGGAAGCAAATCCTAGGACATTGGAATTGATCACAGCAAGTTCAGAGCCAGAATGGCAAGTGGCTAGAGAGGAATCAAAATTTGTTTGTAGCATCTACATGCCTAGTGGGCAGATAATTATGGGGTAAATTGTTCTATGTCTAATCTTCAAAACATTCTTAGTTTGTTTTTATTTGCATGGTGGAATATGGTTTATGGTCTACAATGCGTCTCAGTTGTGTGGAATTTCCTTGGTGTGCCTAGGGTTTTATGGTTGTTGAACCCTACCTGAAGATACTCTCTATATGTTCATCCTCTATCACTACCAAATAATTATATTCCCAAGCCCATCTGACAACTAAGTCCTAAGTTTTTTTTAATATTATCCTAGACTTTATCGACTTATCTCACTAGATTTCCCTTCTATTGGGGGTTGTCTTTAACCAGGCCTATCTTCTCACCAAGTAACATTCCCTGCTAGAAAATGCGCTCTCGTCAGGGGTTTGAGGTCAAGGCCCTCAAGGCCGAACTCAAGCTAAAACCTAAGCATATATTGCAATGACTATATTGTAGTCATCAACCCCTCTAGAAATCCAAGAGGATATTCGTTAGTTAGAAGCCTTAACTATAAATGATCGCTAAGCCTACTCTGATTCTAAAATCAAAACTAAAGTAGCTAGTTGTGTTATGGACCCTAACCATCCCAAGTGACAATGGAGCCAATATCTAAATTCTATTACCTTCAATTGGAAAATGAAAATGTTCTTGGGCAAGGTCCTTAAAGAAAAACAAAAGGAGTGCAATGAAATTATAATTTTCCTTAATGAAATTCAGCAAGTCCAATGCCACCAATACTCATGTCTAGTCAACCTTGTTGCTCACTTGGCCCACATAGAGAGTCATATACAATGTGGCCTCAAGCCTCCAGGTCAAGTAGGTACAAGCGTTTAAGATTCGACCCCAGTCACTTCCTCAGATAATTGATGTTTCTTCTAGCCTCTTAGCTAATGTACTTTACTTTTAGTTTAGTAGTTTCTTTAAGCATATATGTAGCTAGTGATAAATGACACTTGATTTTTTCATATATCCAACCTAGGGCATCTCAGAAACTTGAGTTGTAAGCCAGTTTTATTTTAGGATGGTTTTGACTAATAAAAGAGTAGATCACTATCGACAGGTCTAGTTTTCCTTGTGGACGACTACAACAATGCTTAGGTTAAATAGTGATCTTTGATTTTGTATAAAATTTATTTTGAGGCATAGAAACTTTATTTAACAAAGAATACCTTTAATTAAATTTAAATATGAAAGTTGAAATATATTTGTTATCAATATGAACCATTATTTTAAATTATACAGTAAAATGGATCTTAATTTATAGCTATTATTTACATTTTACTGTTTTGACATGCGCTCTTTAGCCTAGTATGGTAGTGATGTTGTAATGTCAACAAAAACATTTTGAAATGGTAAAAAATAAAATGAACAATTATAATGTTAAATTAAACTATAAAATTAATGTGGTTTACAAGCCCATTATATTGCATTTTCCATGGTATTTTTTATGACGAAGTATATCTAAAGGCTTGAGGAAATCCATTATGGAATGCAAGAGTACGAGTTTAGGTCCATCTTAACTCTGGATTTGATCCCTCTCGACACTTGGTAGATTCATATTTAAGATGGATCTAGTTTTCTATTAATATTCTAATTATAGTTATTATTTAAATTTATTAAGTTTTTATTATCATTAAATATGTTTGAAATACCATAGTTACGAGTATGAATTTATATATTGGTCGAGAGTGCTCTACACCGATATGAGAGATGTTGCTCATACACACAACAAAAATAATGCTTACAACTAGTGTATTTCCATCATCAACTGGATCTATCAGGTACCGTGAGGGATCCAATCCTTAGGGCCAAACCCTCTTTTGAGTGAAAAATTGAGGAAAGATTTGCACGTCGAGAGATATCCCTCTTTGCACTTTTATATATATATAATTTCACAATTTAATAGATAATGATTACCCATACTGCAAATGGTAAATTTATTTTTTATTTAATTTAATTAAATTTTTAAATTATTATTTTTCCTATAATTTAATACTATATTTTAAAATTTAATTTTAGTCTTAAACTGCAATTAACCCCAAAACCCACTAGTGTCAGTGATAGATCCCACAAGTAAAATACACATGATATGCATCCACACAACAAACTGACTCGGAAGTTCAACAAATAAAACACTACAAACTCTCCCAACCGGGCACAAGGAAAAACCAAACAAAAACTTTAAAATAAACATATCGTTGGCTCTCGATTACCGTTTCTACCAATCTAAAAATGAATAAAAAATATTACACCTAACCTTGAGTTGAAAAAATGGATAGCTTATGGACATAACATGCACTTACCCTTGCTTTTGATGCTACATTGCTATCCTACCTAAATTGTCAACATAGATGGACACATGATGCCATTGGACCATGTACCAATTTGCATATTCTCTTGGTGATTCATCTTGGAGAGGTCTCTTGTACCACCAATTCCCACAGAAAACATAGTGATAACTCACACACTTCTCAATCTCTTATTTATTGGTAATTTCCCTACTTCCCCAACAAGATAGCCTATATGTTAAGCAAAACCAAAAACCCCAATTGTAAATGAATGTTGAAGACTACATTTTGAAAAAACAAAAAAGAATAGAATTTAAAAGAAATGTTCAAGAACAATAAATGGGAAAAAAACTAATTGGAAAATATCCCATGGGATGGTATTTGTTTACTTAAATAATTTTCCCAAAAAGATTGTACAATTCAGAATTAACATTTTCCTAGCTTTCAAAAAGATCAAATTCTTTTACATGACACGTTCCCAAATTTCAATGGAATCAAATTATTTCACAAAACTGACCAAACCTAGCTATAAAGATATAGAAAATCTTAATATCAGAATTAAAAAAAATGTGAAGCATTTATATCTGATAATTTCGAGAATTATGAATATTCGTGTGGTATTTGACAAACAATTTTCTCAACACTTAATATGTCAATCTGAGCTTCATGCACAACATAATCTATGCCGGGACAAAAGCTACAAGAATCTGCAACTCAAACTCTGTATATCTAAGGCAAATCACACCATCAACTTCAAATCAAATCATCAACTTAAATCTCTGTTAGAACTCTGTTTCCTAGGCTTAAATTGGCAAAATAACCCTAGTGGCCTTATTCAAATAAGACACTAAAAAAATCCTAACAAATGACCACTGAGCTCTTTAATTCAGGCTCCTCCTAGGATGGTAGACCTAATTCCTAATCTGCAACTCAAACTCTGTATATCTAAGGCAAATCACACCATCAACTTCAAATCAAATCATCAACTTAAATCTCTGTTAGAACTCTGTTTCCTAGGCTTAAATTGGCAAAATAACCCTAGTGGCCTTATTCAAATAAGACACTAAAAAAATCCTAACAAATGACCACTGAGCTCTTTAATTCAGGCTCCTCCTAGGATGGTAGACCTAATTCCTAATCTGCAACTCAAACTCTGTATATCTAAGGCAAATCACACCATCAACTTCAAATCAAATCATCAACTTAAATCTCTGTTAGAACTCTGTTTCCTAGGCTTAAATTGGCAAAATAACCCTAGTGGCCTTATTCAAATAAGACACTAAAAAAATCCTAACAAATGACCACTGAGCTCTTTAATTCAGGCTCCTCCTAGGATGGTAGACCTAATTCCTTGATAAGGTGTCCAAAGGGAAAAGGAAGTAAAAAACCCTCTATGGTTTGCTCACACATAAGGCAAGAAAGGAACATAGCTTCTGGTCCTAGCTCCTTTCGGGCCGAGGCCCGACAGGCCTAATGCCTTGCTCACGTGTCCAGTGGACGAAGGGACTTAGGATCCCCTTACAAGCATCAAAAGAAAAGGACTCGGGCTTAGTTTAATTCACCCACTAAGCAATGTTTCACTAACTAGCCGGTAACAATGAAAATAAACCAAAAAGACAATCCTAAATGTTCCGAGGGGTTGTTACTGTTAATTAGTTTTACAGATTTGGATGTAAATCAAAGGTTGCAACCTCTATTTTTTATTTGTTTCAATAAATAGTCACACATTAGCTAAATATAAAATATCACAGGAATATCTAGTTATACAGAACAAAGCATATAAGTAAGTTGTAGGAACAGAGCACTCAAATCCGAAGTCTGCTTTATCACAAAAAATTTATATAAACATACACCTGGACCAAAAAACATATCTCGTGACTATGATAACTAATTACGTGAGTTATATGTTAGGTTTGCACAATTGTTCGATGCAACATGTATATGTGTGTGTGTTGGGGGGAACACGACTGCGAATAATCTCTTATAATCTGTGAGAAAATGGTAATATATTTTGGGTATCCAAGCTTAGATTAGAGAGAACATCTCTCCATTATCATATTGAAGGTCTGTAGGTTAGATTTATTTAAAAGAAACACATTCACTTGACCAAGATTAATAGTTCCAAGACATTAAGGTACCTTGCAATATTTACCACAAAATACCCAGCATACAAGAGATCACAATCATGTGTAAACAACAAACATAATACCATTCATATGAAAAGAGATTTTAAAAAGTAAGAATGGTTCTCAACCCTTAACACAAACCACAACTTTAGGTTTCATAAGCCAAATCAAATCAAAAGTACGTTCAATCATTCCTGCATCACCAAATCATCTCAATAGGGTTGAATATGCACCATTATAATATGCCAAACTTCAGATCTGAGAGTTAAAAAACAATTTCATTCCAAGACATAAGGCACACATCCAAATCTACCACACTGATATCCAAATTTCTACATCTAAAATAAAATGAATAAGAGAGCAACGATCTAGTTTGATGGGCGCAAGCCAACCAACTCGTTACCTCTGGAAAACTAAATCATAGAGCTAACAAGATCACGAACAAAAACAAAAACAAAATGAGCATCAACATTCTTCAATTGAGAAACCATATTTTACATCAATGATGGCACAAATGAAACTAATCCCCAATGGTCATCATCGAGGATCATCCTATTGGAAATGTAACTAGGTTCGGTCTTCATAATTATCATTCTACTTGTATCAATATGTATTTCATGTAAAAACAAAAGAAGAAAAATAAATTATTATTATTATTATTTTCTAATCAAAGCATGTTCTTCATGCTTGTAGGGTTATTTGAATCAAAATAAAAAAGTTCATGAGTCAAAGGAATATTATCGACTCAAAGTCCCATTTGGTCTTTTTGTAAGAAAAACAAAAATCATTTTATTTGAGTCAAAAAGTCAATTTTGTCATCCACAAGACCAAGTCAGACCTCCTAGACAAGTTGGCCTAAAGAGATAACTATTTGACCTACTAGACTTGTATAAATATAGTGCAATTTGACCTCATTCACAACTAACTCATCCCTTTGATTTTTTTGCCAAGAAGAGAAGAAAAATCAACAAAAGTCAAGGAAGAAAGAGTGAAAGTCAAATGGGAGAGAAGGTTAAAAGAGAGAGAAAATCAATAATTTTCTTCCCTAATTATGTTCAAACGTGCGGAATTTCATAGCTAATACCAGGCTGAAACTTCAGAGATACTGTAGGCTAGAAAATTTCAGAGTTTGGCCATTTTTTGAGAGCATTGACCAGTGTTGACTTTGACTTTGACTTTGGGCTTTTATGGCATAATTGTTCTTGGTTTTTGGGTCTTGGATATCTCACTTTGATCTAATTCTATAAGAAGAGGATTTGTTTAGGTTTTCCCCCTTGTGGGGTTTTGCCCTGGCTTGGATCCTGCATTTTTGTGTTCTTTGTGTTTTGTGATCTTCATGTTTTGTAATTTTTGGTAATTTCTTGATAAAGAGAAGATAATATAAGTAAGAAAAGGCCAACAACATTCACAAGTAATTATCAAGTAAGAGAAATCTACTGATCTAATCTATAAGCATATTGATTTCTCAACATGGTATCAGAGCTAAGGTGAAGGAAGTACAACTTGAAGATCACGTTTTGTTGGAACATTTGAAGATACTTCTTCAACAATCAACTCACTCTTTGGAGGACAACACTTTCATACACAAGGATCATCATCTCTCTCTCTTTATTAAGGCATCATTGGAGACTCTTGAAAAAAATCAACATGCTCTTGCTCATTCATCATTCATCATTGAAGAAGTCACCATAGTAGCTTGAAGACATCTCTATAGAAGCCATTACTTAAGAGCATCTTTAGAGAATCTGTGAAGCATCATCAACATTCTTGGAAGGATTCTTATATCAACCTACTCTCCTTTGACAAGTACTTTACTACGTTATATGTCTAAAACTCCTAGTCTAATGTAATCTATCTTTAAGGAAGGAAACAAGCTCGATGGAGCCTCTAATTTCAAGGCTTGGAAGAAAATAATTGATTTGGTTCTCATTGAAAATGAAGTTATGGATTTCATTTTGGGTGAAATTTCAGCTCCAAACCAAAGTAAGACTCAAGAAGTGGCCAAATACAACAAGGGAGAAATTAGGGCTCAAAGGATCCTCTTCGACTCTATCAAGGATCACCTCACCCTCTTTGTTTGATATTTGACCACATCCAAAGGAGTCTATAACAAATTGCTAAAATTATATTCTGTCAATACTACAAGTTAGAAAATCTCTTTAAGTGTTGGCTTAGGGGGTCTTGACCTAGGTTCAGGGTTAGTTGCGCCAACCAACAAATCCCTACACTACTGGCCTTTTCAACAACAACTCGCGTAGTGTAGGCTGTAGTTTCACCTGAAGCAGTATGGGAGGATGAAAGAACCAAGATTCTGCATCTAGAGATGAGTGTGATGTTGTTTAGTGCCTCAGATCTGCCTTTGCGCAGATCAGTAAGCCCTTAGGGCTTGGTACTGTAACTTTGTTAAAACAACCTCTGGACCTTCGCAAAGGTCCGTAATCAGCCTTTGCGGATCCTTAACATTAGATTTATCCCCTTATGCGCATCGGAGAACAACCCTAAATCAGTGTTCGCGCAGATCTACTTGAGTTACTTAGTGAACATAACAGAATCCATCACAGTCTTCGCAAAATTATTTAACATGCATTGCATACATCTATTAAGACTTATTCAAGAGAATCATGCATCATTAGATCAATATTCCATAAACACATTATTCATCAACAACATATATCATAAATAGAAGTAAATAGAGATAAAAAAAAATATACACAAGATTTCTTCAGTAAATTTCTTTATTGATCTTTAGTTCAGCTTTACAGACTCAAAACTAGCATGTGCACTCAACTGTAGGGGTCCACACACTCAGTTACGAACTCTACCTATGCCTCTGCGCACTCAGTTGCAGAGCCTTTCTCTATTATCTGACCCACTTCTCTACGCTATTAATTTCTTCTTACTACCCATTACATCCATGGGTTGCCTTAGACTCTCTAAGACACACCTATTTATAGCATTTTTAATACAATCCCATGGTTTGTGGACGATTGGTGGATCTCAAAACTGACTCAAAATTTACATAAACATGGGGATAAAACCCCTTTGACTCCTAATCATCTACGCGCTCCGCATCCACAAATCGTGGAGACTTTACATTACTTAAAATACATCAAGACTTGGGTTATTTTAACCCCAAAAGTGACCCAAGGGACCCCATCCCAACATTAAGGAATCAAAATTATAGAAAAAGGTTATCAAAAGATGAAGACATGGCTTCATATCTTATGAAAATTTCAAAATTGAAGGATCAACTTCAAGGGCTTGGAGAATTCATATTTTATTCATAATTAATTACTTTTATACTCAATGCTCTACCTCCATATTCGAGTGATTTTGTAAATAGCATCTGTGCAAGAAAAGAAACTCCAACATTTGAAGATCTTTGGGCATAATGTGTTCTAGAATAAGTAAAGGAAGAAGTTTGGAATATTTGGAAGATTTGAACCTTGTCATAGATACAACAACAATAACAAAAATTAGTCACGTGGAAATCAAGACATGTCTAAAGTGAAATGCATTGGTTGCGATGAATATGGACATTATAAAATGGATTGTCCCAAAGATCCTAAGAATAAGAAGAACAACAAGAGGAAATATAGAAGTGAAGCTCACATTGTAGAAGATGAAGAAGCTGAGAAGAAACCAAATATTGAAGACCATAAGGACCTCTACTATTGAATAAAAATACTAGGTTTTGCAAGAAGTTTGATTTCATTTCTTATTAGAAGATAGAAGTTATACTAGCAATTATTGTTACACTTGAAGAATATAATACTCTTAAGGTTCACAAATTATAGAGTCATTGAAGAAGCATATATCATTGAAAGAAATGGAGTCTACATAGTCAGTTTCATCTTATCACAAAACGTTGGAAGCTGTCATCTTATCATCTAGCAAGCAAGAAGTTTGGATCATTTAAAGGTTGTTTAGTGATAAATATAATACAGTCACAGAAGAAGTTAGTCTCATCATAGCGATTTTGAAGAAGTCATTTAGCAAGTATGAACTACAAGATTCTCAATTCATGTATAACTATAGCATAGTCATAAGCCTCTCCAACATGATATTTTGTTTCAAGCATAAATTCATCAACACTACCAGAGTTTAACATTTGAATGGAGGAATCAAAGAAATATAGTAGAAGTTTACTCTACAACAAAAGAAGACAGTTTTTCAATATGCATTAAATGAAAATCTAGAAGAAGCATGGAAGCATAAATAAGGAAGGAATCTCATCGTTCTACATTACATGGGCATCATCTTCAAGAAATATTAAAGAAGCAATTTGATGACATCTTAGAAGAAAGAAGTATACTTACCTTGGATGAAGATTTTATCAAAGGAATCATATCTTCAGACAAAGTTGAAGAAAAAATATGATGCATTAGTAATATACTTAGACATAAACTTAATGGAAAAGGTGTAATAGTTAAAAAGGGAGGTCAAGACTCTTCTAGATGGTTTTTTGACATTTGGTAGGAGAACTGATTATTGATAGGATTAAGATTAGTTGTTATTCGTTGTAATGAAAAGGGAGACTTCAGAGGGGGCCAACCACAACAAGGATTGACATAAGAAATTCTACAATCCAAAGGATACATATCGATTGCTCTTGATAACTCTTACAGTAAGGAATGCCATCAATAATGTTTGGATATGGTATGGCTTCCACAAAGAATATATAACATAAATGTGTACACTATAGAAGTAGAAAAGGAAACAAGAAGTCATGAGACAATTTGAATATTGATCGAGAACAAGTTCACCTATCTCAAGCCTAAAAGAGGGAGCTATAATTGATTGAGTTGATAAGTACTATTGCTAACAGAGATACTACAGATGATTGGAAGTTAATATTATTACTTGGAAATCAAAATCTTGTTGCAACACAAAGAAATAAGTTGAGAAGGCTTGTGTGATCAGTTGTGAAGAAGTTTGGCTTCATAAAGTTTATTTGACAAACTACTTGATGACATGATAGATTCAAAGCTACATAAACATTATTAGAAAACCAAGAAGGTCGAAGAGTTTTATTATTCAAGAGTGTGATGCAAAGCAACTACAACATATATCAACGAAAGAACATGTAACCAATACATTGATGAGTATTTTATGAGAAAATCTTAGGTTTGTGGTTGTCTCTCCCCGTTTGAAAGGGAGTGAGGGTTTTCTCCCTGGTTGACAGGCAGTGAGAGTGGACATCATATTCTCCATGTGTCATGCACTATGGTCAACAATAACAATTGTAAGCCTAGTGAAGGCACGGGTAGGGATAATGGTGGATTGGATAAGCATCTAGGACCAATACTTCTTGAGGACATGTATCCAAGATAGGAGTAGCCACGAGGATCGATACTCTTTGAGGATAGGGTATCCAAGATAAGTGTAGTCCTTATGGTCAATAATATTTGAGGATGCATGATATCCAAGATATGAATAATCCTATAAGGACATACCTGGTGAACATCAGGATGGGGTATGTGCCTTGAGAGGTGGTGGTGGTGTCCAAATGTATGCCTCCTAACATTGTGCTTTGATCTAATGGAGAGATATATCTTTCTAGTCAAGGCCTTCCTATGTTTGACAGTGTTGGTTACGAGGAATGATTCTTATCAATCTGAATCCCTTCTTATGACAATATTTCAATTTGAGAGTATCTTGTTGTCTCATTATGAATACCTCCTTAGTTAAGATGGATTGTTCGACATGTAACTAGGTTCGATCTTCATAATTATCATCATACTTGTATCAATATGTATTTCTTGTAAAATCAAAAGAAGAAAAATAAATTATCACTATTATTATTTTCTAGTCAAAGCATGTTCTTCATGTGTGTAGGGTTATTTGAGTCAAAAGAAAATTTGTCATGAGTCAAAGAAATATTATTGAGTCAAAGTCTCATTTGGACTAGTTGTAAGAAAAAGAAAAATCATTTAATTTGAGTTAAAAAGTCTCTTTTTTCATCCACAAGACCAAGTTGGCCCTCGTGGACAAGGCAGCCTAGAGAGATAGTTATTCGACCTCCCAAACTAGTATAAATGCAATGCAATTCGACCTCATTCACAACCAACTCATCACCCAGACTTGCATAAATATAGTGCAATTTGACCCCATTCACAACCAACTCATCACTTTTATTTCTCTGTCAAGAAGAGAAGAAAAATCAAGGAAAGTAAAGGAAGAAAGAGCGAAAGTCAAAAGAGAGAGAGAGAAATGGTCAAAAGAGAGAAGAGTGAAGTGTTAGAGTTGCTACAGGGTTGAAACTTCAGAGATACTGCATGTCCATAAATTTCATAGTTCACTAGTACAAAATGACTAATTAGTTACTAAGAAAAGAACTAAAATTTGCATATAAATGACCATTTTTCAGTCAGTGACCAATAGTAGCTAATTTACAGTATCTTATAATGCAACCAACTTTTAGTCATTTTTAGCTTAGTCATTAATTGGTTTCCTCAATTTTACCATCTCGTAGTATACTTAGTCATAAATTTGGTCACAAATTTTTCATTGGTTTAGTCATTAATTATCGCAATTAATGACCAAATATATAACAAAATATATTACTATATGAATCCTCAATAAAACCAATTAATGACCAAAGAAATATGACCAAAACGTTGGTCGTGTTATAAGATACTGTAAACTAGCTACTAATAGTCACATATATGCAAATTTTAGTCATCATTTAAAACCAATTAATGACCAAAGAAATATGACTAAATTTTAGTCGTGTTATAAGATGTTGTAAATTAGCTACTAATAGTCATATATATGCAAAATTTAGTTATCATTTAATAATGATAAAATTATCATTTGCAGTATTCATTTATCTTTTTTTGGTATTTTCATATTCATTATATAAACGATTGATTTAGTAGTTTCTATTCATTTCATTTATTCATGTTCATCATTAATTAATATAAAATACTAATTTAGTAGTTTTATATTGATTTTATGTGTTTATTATTAATCACCATAAATTAATTAGTATGATTTTGCAACTAAATTTTAAGAAAATGTCATACAATGTGCATGTTTATCTAATATGATATCGCAAAGTTACATATGTTAATTAAAAGACTAAATAATATCAAGTGCAAATAAAAATAATTTCAACCATATAAATTTTATT
>APFE030858716.1:107759-124365 GCA_000404065.3 Pinus taeda
AAGGTTCAAGCAGTGAAAGATCACATCTAGCATCAACAACAAGTTCTCCAACTTTTAAAGGATAATGCCACTTTGGTGCAGAATCGAATGAAACAACAGATAGATCAACATCACAGTGAATTTTTTTTTGATATAGGTGATTGACTATTTTTATGACTACATCTCAAGCAAGCTATTTATGAGAAGGAAATGTTGGCAATACTACATGCACTTAAGAAACGATGACCTTACCCAATGGGAAGGCACTTCAAGGTAAAAATGGATCATGATAGTCTTAAATACTTTTTAAAACAAATATTATCTTTAGAAGAACAGAAAAAATGGGTCACAAATATGCTGGGTTATGACTTTGACGTCATCTACAGAAAAGGGAAGAAAATTTTTGTTGGAGATGCACTCTCAAGAAAGGATGAGGATGTGGAAGCATTGTTTTTTGATATTTCTATTATCCAACCAGATTGGATAAACGAAGCAAGGGATGAATGGAAGAAGGACAAAGAAGTGTGGCCACTCATTCAAAAGTTGGAGAAGATCCCAGTTCAAACAATATTGCCAGAACTTGAAGAGGAAGGAAAAATCATATTGGAACCTGGAGCAGTCACAGAAACAAGAATGCGACAGCTACGAAATTGATCAATTTCAGAGTATCTCATCAAGTGGAAGAACTTACCCACTGAAGGTTCCACATGGGAGGACAAGAATTTTATACAGAAGCATCGAGAACTACTCAAGCATTGAGGACAACACTATTTGAAGGAGAGGGGCATGTTAGGCCCCTATACTACTAGTGTAACCCCTTATTATTATTAGTACAACCCCCTTATTATATTGTTGTACCCATATAGTCCCCATATTGTTATTATTGTGCCCCATAGAAGGCCACTATTGTTATTATTGTGCCCTTACATTATTATTGTTATGTCAGCTCTAATTATATTATGACCCCTTAGACTTCTATATATAGAAAGGAGGTCTCGTCATTTGTATCATCCAAGAATTGTTCATTTGTGTAATGTAGAGGAGATTTCCCCTTCGAAGAGGCTGAATTCTAAGGAGTTCAACTATCTTCTCTATCTTTTTGTGAGCTGGTTTCATAACAGTTACAAGAACTGACTAGGCAAAAAACATTTTTAGTAATAAATCAACTTTTAACCTCTCTATTTCATCTAAAAACAATGGAATTAGGCATTAAATGAAAGACATAATTATTTTGGCCTAGGGTGACATTTATACATCAAATAACATGACTAAATGTTGATGGGAATGCATAAGGGCGAGATAAAGATCGAATTTCAAAGGTAAAATGGTAGTGAAAATAATGTCATTTTTGAGGCCCCACATTCTCCAAGGTTTCTACCTTGTAAGAAAAATATGGCTCCCTGGTATTTTCGCGGAGTGTGATAGTAAAACCCAAATTTTATTCACTATTAAATCATAAAGGACTAGTTCACCAAACAAATATCCAATTAACTAGCGTGAAGCCCCAATCTCACATTCATAACTCTAGTAGAATTAATAACTTTATGAATGCAATGAACAACCTTTCTAGCCCTACCGAGACCCTTGTCATCTAAATCATCGATATAGAATCAATGGGTTAAAAAATTGCCTATGTGGGTATTCGATAGAATACAGGAAACATATGTTATAAATGCCAAAATTAGAGTTGTTCTAAATTTTTGCTTTTTTTTTTTTGCATTTGGAGTCATTGTTTGTTCCAAACACTAGGTCAGAATCTAACATATAAATGAATGCCCCAAAAAAAACTACAGAGAAAGAAACACCAAGTAACTAAGGTGAAAAGGGAAATATAAGTAAGAGGATTTACTGTTCATATGAGAAATGAACACTATAACTTAAGGATCAACGAAAACTAAGCCATGGTTGCTCACATTCTCCCCAAAATGAAAAATCCCTTCTAAAAACCTTGGTTTAGAACCCTCGTAGATTCTATCTCAAGCTCAGAAAGAGGCTGTTTATAGCTTGTCTACCCACTTATAAATGCCCAAATCATAGTTGTTCTAAATTTTTGTTTTCTGTGTGTTTCGAGTCATTGTTTGTTCCAAACACTAGGTTGGGATGCTTCTGCTTTGATTCCTTCTTGTCTTCGACACCAAAGAACTAAAAATTGTCTTTTGAATCCTTGTTGGATAGTTCATATGTAGCAAAATCCTCAGAACTTGTATTCCATCTTGTCAATATAACTACATTCATTCCCACATATAAGTGAATGTAAAAAAACGAAACAAAGAAAGAAATACTAAGAAACTAAGTTGAAAAAGGAAAATACAAGTAAGAATATTTACTCGTCATATGAGAGAAATGAATGCTTTAGCTTAAGGATCGACAAAAACCAAGCCATGAATACTCACATTCTCCCCATAATGAAAAAACCATCGTAAAACCCTTGGTTTAGGACCCTCCTAGAGTCTCCCTCCCAGATTAAAAAATAAACACGTTGTTTATAACTTGTCTACCCACTTTACGTTGGGGTAAAATTTAATTTAATTAATTTAATTTTAATTTTATGTAATGTGACTAAGTCAAAATGTTTATAGGACATGACAAGAAAAGACAAGATAGGACGAGACATTACACCATCTCTTCCAAATTTGGCTGGGGAGTACCTCTAGGGGCAATAAAAACTTTAAAAATATTAATAACTATTTTTTTTCAAAGTCTACTATAAGCAAAACCCTTCAATGTCCAACTCAATTTCACATCAACTTATATAGAAATAAGATAATCGAAAGTAAAAAATCCACCTCAATTTGACATCAACTTTATATATAAAGATAAGATAATTGAAAGTAAAATTATTCTTATTTAATTTATTATATATTCACTTTTTAGTCGACGATGATGTCTTGGAGATAATTGCTCAATATTCACACATGTCATCTAAAATAATTCTATTTGAGTGTGTCTGCCTAGGGTAGCTCAAGTGGCAATGGCCGTGGAATGAAGTCTCACTGAAATGGAGATCTTGGGTTTGAATCTTGTACTACCCTCCCTCGTTCCGGGGTGAATAATGGACATGTAAAATCGAAAATGAGAGAGTCCCACCAAGCTTAACAAAAAAAAATGCTATTTGCATGTGAAGGAGATCTGTAATTCATGTTAACATATGTTATTTAAAAAATATTAACAAAAAATATTTGAGTGTTAGCCATAAATAAAATATTTCAATGTTATATTAAGTAACATAATTTTATATAAACTTTATTTAGAGAGATAAAATAATTCAAAGTAGAAAATATTTTAATATCACCTTTAAATAAAATATTTGAATATCCAATAAATAAATAAACAAAGAAAAGAGAGAGAAAATTAAGAAAAAAAATTAATGTTGATAGAAAGAAAAAATTATAAATAGAAATTATTTCAATGATAACACACACACACACACACACACACACATTACTTTCCAATATGATAGAGACATGTATTTAAAAATATGCTCGCCTCGTCCCCTAAGGAAAATTAGGCTCAAACAACTGTGGGGCTATTGTTGGTGGAAAAATATGAGGAAGTTCCCTCCCTATAAAACTCTCACTCAGATCTGGAGGATATTCCCCAGACGTATTTAGAGGCAGCCGTAATCTATAATTTTAATGAAATTTGGCCCTACAAAACTGATCTCTTCCAATGGATCTGTTTCGTATGGACTAAGACTTGCAAGGTTATTTTCTACTCAATAAACTTCTTCATTGTGTTATTTGAGGAATTTGATTATTATAAAAAATATTTATCTCAAGGGCCCTAGTTTTGGGGTAATGCTGGATTGTTTTTAACACCTTGGTTCCCATATTTTGACCCTTCCATCACTGTCATTATCAATATGCCAATATGGGTCAGGCTTCCTATTCTACCGACTCACCTGTGGCACTACATAATATTTCAAGGCATTGGAGACTCTCTGGGCTACTATCTTACTATTGTTGTCTCTTGTGGGCAACCTGGTGTATACACCTATGGAAAAATCTGTGTTGAAATTGATATTACTAAAGGGTTTCCCGATGAAATCAATTTAAAAATTAGTGATTTTCACTAGACTGAGACTCTGGACTATGAGAATATCTCTTTTCATTACCATTTTTGTCATCAAACATACCACTTACAAAACTCTTTCCTAATGTTTAATTCTCAATAGAAGCAAAACATTTGCAATTCTAGATTTAAAAGTTGGAAGCCCTGTAACCATCCTCCTATGGAAATAAATGCCCCTATGTCGAAACAGGATGACGAAGAAGTTGATGATGAAATCTATCCGGGGACAAGGTCCAAGCCTCAAGGCCTCAAACATCTCCTACGATTATTGGTGTGGACCATACTCATTTGGCAAGCACAAACATATTGAATAATAATGCTTCTCTGAGTATATTGAAACAACCTCATTATTCAACTTCTTCAGACTTTGATGAGGAATATCTTTCAACGCGCAATGATAATTTGTAGATCACTTTGATCAAACCGCCTTTGGAAGGTTGGGTCAAGGTTTCAAAAAAGAAAGGAAAGAAATGTGTAACACCCTCCTCCCACATCCACCCATGTAACCATGCCAACTAGGGTAAACATGAGACAAGTGGCTACTATGATCAGATTTGACCTCCTATGTGACCTTAATCAAGTGGAATCGACGAAAACATCACACATAGTAGTCCAACATCAGCAACAGAATCCTCAGGAGACATGTCAGCCACTCAGACAGCCTGTCCCACTGCTGTTATGAATCTCTTAGACCATAGTCTATCTCATGCTATGGGCAAGGGAGTGACCAAGAACCTAAAGTTGCTCTCACAGGCTTGCCTACCAGCAACCGGAGATCGAAATTTCCAGTTTTGTTCCAACAACCTCAGGATTTAAGCCAATTTTTTAGACCCAGAGCCTAGGCCACTACCCATAATGGAGTGATAGCTTGAAATCATTAAAAACACAGGGAAAAAATGATGCAAAAGAAATAATCTAAACAAGACCATAATCAGACCCCTACTAGCCATGCTAGGCATTTCCTCAAACATATCATCCAAATGTAACCTACAAGTGTCAACAACATAATTAAGTGTAGGGATCTCATACTTATACGAGAATCTCTATGAACCATTATTCCCTCATGTCATTTGTTGCATTATCATCTACTAAGCCATAGATACACTTTCCATTCATTTACAAGTAAAAACATGTTGAGAGCCATAGATAGTTGTTGTCATAAAATGTACATATATAGCATAATAGGAACAAGATTACCATAAACCTATCGGCCATAAGATTCAAATATAGTCCATCAAAATTCTTGTATAAATACAAGGAGAAATAACATTTCATTAATGATGCAAAATCCAAACCCGGGATGGGACTTCCACGCTCCAACCGACCATAGAATGGCTGAAGCAAATCTCTCTTTATCCATTCACCCTCGTGCCATATTCTAAGCATGAATGTGGGACTCAAACCAAAAGAACTCAATCAAGGCATACCGAGGCTAAACCACCTCACCCTCATCAATAAAAACCAGGCTTTGTCGCAATCCATCCTGGATCACTAGGCCAACACAATGACCACATCATAATAGGCTTTACCATGATCTCCACCTGATCACTAGGAAAAACAAGCATGGATGCCACTGTATTTCTCCACCTACACCGTGAGGAATTTTCTTGTCTCTTAGTCTCTCAGGCTTTATTGCAATCCAAACCTGGATCACTAGGACTTAAACCAAGACCCACTCTCTACGATTTACCACATATCCCAAACCTAGGATTACTAGGCCCAACGGAGAGAAAACCACTTCTTGGCTTTACCATATATCCTGCCATTATCGGAAAGGATTCCTAGGCCCACTCAGGGAACACAATCCCAGCTTTACCACAACCCATTTTTTGGCTAAGGGGTCACTAGGCCACTGGCTTTACTGTGATTGATGGTTTGATTCAGAGACCACTAGGTCATGTGCTCTATCATTCAGAGATCCACCCCACTCAACTCCGAATCCATATGGGAATTTAGTTCAACCAAAGCATGAAAACCCCATAAAAACATGGCTATCCAGAAATGGCAAGGCTAGGCTGAAAACACTGTTACACCTGGAAAAACCCATTCCATGATAGAAAGAACCACATGCAATACCATGCATTCGAAATATAGCAAGGAAAACACACATACAAATCGATACTTGTGTAGTTGCTTGATCTTGCCTTTCCCTGCTTGATCTTCGATTCCTCTTGCCTTCTTTGTCTTTCTTGATCCAAAGCCAAAATTGCTCCAAGAAAACTCTAAGTGTCTAAGAGTGACAAAGAGAGAGAGAGAGAGAGAGAGAGAGAGAGAGAGAATAATGAGAGAGATCCAAAACTCAATTGACAAAAGGTTACACTGATCCTCATAAAATTTTTATTAATGAGGCCTCTATTTTCTTCATTTTCCATCGTTTTCCTTCAATTTCCTCTTCACATCCAACCTTTGACCTTTGACCTTCTGTTTCTCCTAATTTCCATTATTTTCATAAATAAAATTCCAATTAATTCCATTTTTCCTTTCCAAAGCCTTAGCCATTGCCTTTGCCAATTTCCTTAGCCATAAAAAACCAAATGAACACCCCCTAAGATGTCTTGCCCAACATTTAGCTTGGAATAAGTGTCCCATCAACTGTGGTTATTATTTATGCCTTTATTAACTTTTATTACATGGAATTTTCACCAGGGCTATTACAAAAGGTCTCCTTGAGGATCAACCCCAATTAGAGCAATTCTTCTCTCTAATTGTGACCTTTTCCCCTTTACATTTACTTTGCTATTCTTTTTACCATTAATCTTTACTTTGATATTGCTAGTATAGGGAAAATTGTGCCATAAAAAGAGCCATGATGGAAAATGATGTAATTTTTTTATTTGTTCAATAGAATTTTTAGACTTACAGAAAAAAGATATATATACCAATAAAGAAAGATCTATCTTACTCCACATTTATCAAGGGGCTGAAGCTACCATTTCTCTAGAAGCGTAAACCTTTTTTAAAGTTTTTCACTTTAAATGAGGTTTTCACCTCAAGTGATTTGATCCCTCTTGGGGCTTGGTAGATTTAGGGTTAAGATGGATCTATGCTTGTTTATCAAGGGACTGGACCTACCATATCTCTAGAGGTGCAAACCTTTTTTTATGTTTTGGTTTCTAAATGAGGTTTGCACCTCAGGTGATTTGGATATCCATCTAGGGGCTTGATAACTCTGAGGTTAAGATGGATTTTTTTGAAAGGATTGTGCAAAGCTCGGTTGAGCTTGGATGTCCCTTGGGATAGTTTATTTCCTGCAATAGTGGTTTCTATTCTCAACCCCTCCCATGAAACCTAAGGTCTACACTTTATGGTTATTATCTAAACTTATTTTAATATGATATACATATTATGCATTTTTTAATTTTACTAATAAAAATAAAAGTAAAATATAGCAAATTGAATTTAAACAATCTAATATTTTATTAATTTCTAATTGAGCTGGTATAATGGCGAGTCTAACTAATAGATGAGATGACTTTTTTGGTCCAGAAATACAATGCACTTTTGAATGTATAAATAAATTCCAACACCCTAAAATCCCTTGAGGCACTCGAACTTTGTAGGTTAAACAACTTAAACTTATGATTCTTAAAAGTCACTACCAAATTTTAGGCAATATTGACCAAAAAAATGCCTGGAAATGACCATTTAGTTTATTATTATTTGATTTATTTAATGTTTCATTTTACAACACTACACCATCTCCTCCATACCGGGCACCTCTAGACGGAAAAATTAATCAATTATATTATATATAATAATGAATTATGTATTATATATCATTTTTTTTTTTTCGAGAAAAAAAATTCTTTAATTCTATTTATAGATATAAAAAAATTTACAATAGAAGCATGAATGCCCTAACTAGATGCTCGTGATTATGAGTTTGATGTTCGAGATAGAGATCCAGGACAAGATCGAGATTCTGACCTTTGTGATCATGATCCAACCCAAGAGCTAGATGTCCCAGATCCAGATTATGGTTTTCATGGTTGAGATTCTAATGTTCGTGATCCAGATTCTGACCCTCGTGATTGAGCTTCAGATTATCGAGGCGAAGAGTTGGATGTTCCAATACTACTTGTACTACTACATGTACTACCTATTTTAAGGCTCCCATACCCTTCTCTACTAGGTCCATCTAGGTCCATAACGTCACCCTTATAGTGTGGGGTTTAAGATGTGTTCAACATTCTTTTAGCTTGTATCCTGAGTGAAGTTGATCTCATCCCTGAAGAAACCTGTTGTAGCAGCTACAACCACCCTCCAAAATTTTATCTTAGCTTCGTTTTGGGCCTTCCTACCAACCTTTCAAAGCAACATGTCTTGCCTTGTCAAGTACATAAGCTTCAATGATTTTCTAGCAGATTGCCAACCTATGCATCAGAGCTTGTTGCATCCCCCTCATAGGCTATTTCTCCAGACTTGGTCTAGCTATAAGCTGAGTAGCTCCCTCAAAAAATTGAGAAATTATGGAGGGGAACCAACCTTCCCTCCATAAATTGCGCAATTCTGTATGGAAGCCTGTTGGGCTCCAAAATTACGCAAATCTGCCTGTCATTGTTCCCTGGAAAATTGCGTAATTCCTCCCAGCAAGACTGCTCAGCCCAAAAATTGTGCAATTCTGGGAAGTAGTCATCTGCTTTGCCCAAAAATTGTGCAATCCCTCTGGGCAGCTAGCTTAGCTCCCTCCTAGAAATGTGCATTTTTCCCCTTAGCTGAGCAGATTGTTGCATGTGCAGTTAAGTTGACCATTTCCTTCTGGGACCGACCAAAACTGATTTGCATGCATGGACTGCTTCTCCCAAGGTAGCATGCAAAGGAATCCCTTGATTCAAGGATGCATTTTTAGCAGTTGGAGGTTATATGCAAGGATTATTTCAGAAACCACTCACCAAGTGTCGCTTTTCCTAGATTTGTGGCATGCGCGTCACAACCTTGATTTTATCAAAAATCATCAACCGGATGCTATAGAGCTCATTTCTCACATCAACCTTGTAGCTCTAACATCCCACATTGCATCTAAGAGTCGTCGGCACATTCAACTCAGTTGGTCTGGGGTAAGCCCACTTTTCATGTCTTGCGTTGTGTTTCTGTCGCTTTTTGTGTTTCGGTTTGTGTGAGTGTTGTCTGCTTGATCTGAGTGAGAGCTTGTTGTTGTTGTTTTGATGTATGTTAGCTTGTAGAAGCACCGTTTCAATTTTTGTTCACATCTCATTGTTGTTGCATGCATGACATTGTTTTTCACGAACGGTTGTCGTTGTGGCGACTCGCTTCACACGCATGCATGCCTTCCCATTTTCTGAATCCTGCACTTGTTGTTTGCACGTATGAACATTCACTCTTGTTTGCACTCATCTCATCATGCATTCAGAATTCTCATGCTTTCAACCGCCCAACGGCTGGCCTAGGCTGCCTTGGCCCAGACCTTGCCTTAGCTGGCTAGCATTGCACATTTCTAGAAGCAAAGGCTCTACCTTCCCTCCAGAAATTGTGCAAGTCTGGCCCAACACTAACCTCTAGGATTGCATTACACAATTCTTGGAGGCAGTGGCCTACTAGCCCCATAAACTACACAATACAATTTGTTGGTTGCATGTCATTGTTGACTGAAATTACGCATTGTGTAGTTTCAGTCCTCAACAGGCCAAGATGGACTGTGCATTGCGCAATTCCAACAGTCAGTCACGCTCTTGACACCTTGGATTGTGCCTTGCATAGTTCCAATAGTAAATAACCCTCCTGAAAACTTGGATTGTGCCTTGTGCAATTTTGGCAGTTAGTATCCCGACCTCCCGACGGAAATTGCACAACCTTCATGATCAGTCACACATGTATGTTGCAAGTTAGTTCTCAAGTTCGTTTTGGTTTTCGACTAATAGATTTCCTGCCATGAGTGTTTCCATGTCTCCAGGTATTGTAGGTGTTCATCTTCCTCTCAGTAGCACAGGTACAATGGTTTCCAGGAGAGCAGAGTCGAAGACACCGTTCAGAGCACACTTGGGGATGCAGTCGATCAAGTGTCTATGAACTTTCCTACCCATGAAGACATCAATTTGTTCGTAGACAAGGATATCAAGATATGATGGTAGAAACATCACAACAAGCAACACCATCAACAACAGCTAAAGGAAACATACCAAAAGCAATGAATGCAAGAGGAAGGTTGTTGATAACACAGAGGCGGAACAAAGTTGCAAGCTCAAGTAGATCCACTTGTGATGAAACCAACTTTGGAGACTTAGGCTATGAGATGGCGACACGACATGAAGATTGCGTGAAGGCAGAGAATGGAACAGAGGAGTTGGATGTGTTGAAGCAATAACTCAAGGAAGAACTGGAGCTGCATAGACGAGAGAATGAGTTACAGAAAGAACAGGTACAGCAGGGGGCACAACATGCACTCATTGATGAAACTGCGCTCATACAAGTTATAGATCCATCCCAACAGCTGGCAAGGAGCAGACAAGGTGAGAAGTATTTTTGATCACATGCAAGGGAATGCAGCAACCTGCACGTTATTGTGCGCACGTATGTGATCCCACCCATTCGAAACACTCACCAATGCAAAGACAAGAAGTAAGCCCGACTGGAGCTCAACATGTACTTCGACAAGTTGATGTGCATGGCCACCATGACATGCTTGGAGAGGAGCATGGACACTATGCATCAACATGTTGCTAGTTTGATCACACAAGGACAACCATGCACATGATATTAGATGAGTTGAACAGAGGAGCCATATCAGTGCACCCGGATGCAACAAAGGCAAGAGTTCTCTTCAGCAAGATGTCACCATTTAGTGCACGGACACCATCATGGACAACCAAGCTTGGCCCCAGCTCACCACCTTCGACCATCACAAGCATGTCAAAGAGTTGATCTCATCACAATGGTTCAAGTGTCAGCGATTTCTTGCATGGCTTGCTCAAGCCATTTTGTCTCACATGGGCACATGTGCATTATAATGTAACATCTTGTCAAGTGGAAGTTCAAGTGTCGATAGTTGAATGTAATAGTCATAGAGTAGTTGAAGAGTCATGAGGATAGATGAACGGTCTCAAAGGGGAATGTCAAGGGTCACCCCACCCTTTGCTATAAATAGTACCTCATAACTCATTGTATAGGCTTTTGGTTAGCCAAGCTTCCGATAGGAGTATCTTAGAGAAAGCTTCGACAGTATTGTAATGAGCCTTGGATTCTCCACTGCACAGAGCTAGTATATGTCTTTGGAGGAGCAGGCAGTTGTGGCTATAATGTTCCGCTGTCAGAACTAGTGGTTGGATATGGATGTATTGTATGAATGGAACTTACACTTTTTAATATAACAGAGCCAACACGTTTCATGCATATGTCATATTGTATTCCATCTATCTTGTTTACTCTAAATGGTATATGTTTCTATTTGCTTACGCATGCATGTATGGACTATTTTGTATAAGTATGTATGAATCTTACTAAAATGTGTTTGTTGGTTTAACCATAACTTTGGATTGTTAGCTAATTTTTTTTCCAGTTTGTGATGCATCTTCTCTCGTGTGTTCCCTTCCAAGCCACGTGCTATCATAGGTTTCCAAGGGGTGCACTCACCCCACTCTCCGTGTGTTAGAACCATTCATGCATCTTCCTTGTCTCACCGCAACTGTCACATCCTTGCCACCAACAAGGACATCTTACTTGCCTCTGTGAGAAATCACGGTGAAGACATTACCATACGACCCACTGCTGGGACTCCTACACCAAATGGTTTGAGGTCTAATTGGGACTTCTTACTAGGGAGATCCCTTGACATGTTGGCGGGCCCAACACCATCAACATTTTGGTGCTAGAAGGAGGGACAGATGACATACTGTGTCCTCTCATCCTATTTTGAACCTTTTCATATCTATCATGGAGTCTTGCACTCTCCTCCCTCCACGATGTTTTTCACTTGTTGAATCTATCACCATCACAAGGGATTTCTTTGATCTCTTGTCCACATACACCTATGATGGTGAAGGCAAAGTGGCCTAGCCTGAATTCTTACATGACTTCCTTTCCTTTCTTCACAAGAATGATGGATGTTCTAACGAACAGGCTAGTATACTACTTGCATACACACTTCGCAAATCTCCACATCGGTGGTTGTGTAGCCTACCGGTTGACAACGTGCACTCACTTCAACACTTCTATGATCTCATTGAAGATACTTTCTATCATTTTGATCCAGGATATCTTGACCAAAAATTATTACAACAACGGAAGGCTCCGCATGAATCTCCTATGGATTTTGGAAGTGCTTCCGTGATTTGCAGTTTCAAGCTCCAAAGAGTCAGATGAAATTTCCTTATCTTTGGGATAGATTCGAGTACTGTCTTAACAATTCAATCCATCCCAAGAAGAAGTTCAAGCTTAAACACCTCTCAACATACTTCGGTGATGGAGCTGCATAATCACAGATGGATACGGTCGCTATCACAAGTGACTCCCCGCTATCCCCTCATCAAATAACTCCACTATCGCAGAGTGATGTGGGAGAGCATGAACACACATTTTTTGAACCATCACGACCTCTCGACATCGCTCCTTCCAATTTTTGCGCAGACTTGGTTGTGAGTCCCATACCTCATCACATGTATTTTGTACCTCAACCTCCGTCTTCATATTTTGATCATCCTCCGGATGACACTATCTTGTGTTCTTCCATTCCAGAATCTACACTTGTTTTGAACGAGGATCTATTTATTGAAGGAGTTGGTATTGCAAAACCAACATGCGTTGACATTCATGAAGAGAATGACAAGGAGCTTGAACATCCACTGGTAGCAGGGAACCATCCTTGTCTGTCCGTACCTCTTCCTTTTTTCCTAACATCCTTGATGATCCTGTTAGCCTCCTGCTGTAGCAGGTTACTCATATTTCATGACTGAAATTTTACAGGCCAAATATGTCATACTTTGCATGCTGCAATGCTCCATATTTGCTAAAACAGTCATCAAGCAAAGAAGGCTACTCAGGATTCATCTAACTGCTTTCCAATTTTGAAAAGTCATTTCAGTTTTGTAGAATTTTCAGCTAAAGGGAGGTCCAAACAGCTTAATCTTGGTCTCCCTAGGTTTCAATTTCCTGTTTTAGAATATAGAGAATGAAAATCTGTCCAAACAGCTTAATCTTAATAGATTCTTAGATATGTAGAGAATCAAAGGAGCCCAACTGCTTAATCTGGGCCCTTGGAAGAAAAAAGGGTAGTTTGTAGATAGGAAGGCATAAAAAGAAAAATTTGAAATGATGGGTCTCCAAGTCTAAGTGCACCCAAACCAAAAGAAGAAAAAATGTTAGGTAAGTAGGCTGGGTAGGTAGTTTGGAGGTTGCAAAATCTTGATTTCTGATCAATATTATGTTTTCAAAGTGTCATCTTTACTCAGGGCACAATCACCAGGCAGTTTTATGTGAAAGAGCTCAAATCAGGCATAACTAACTTCCCTTTCTCCATCTCCCCCAAATCATTAACTAATTTCCCCAAAAAGAGGTCAAGATCTGCTTGATATCTCTTGGTTTCATCATTTTCCATGTCATTAGCCTGGGTGAAGATCTGCTTCACTCAAAGAGGATCCATACTTTCTCTATAAGGTTCTCTCTCCCCCTTTGAAGCCTAAGATCTCTGAAACTTAGCGCTTTCTTGTCATCTCCATGTTAACTACTGACACTATTATTTAAACTCCCTATATTTTCCCCATCCCCATACTAAAACTATGTAGATAATCCCCTTATGTAAATATCCCCTCCCCCCGGTTGAAACATAACCATAAATACTTCTCTAGAGATTACTAAGTCACCTAGACTTTAGTAAGAACCCTCCCTCCACATAAATTTCCATTCACAAGTGTCTGGATTCCTTCCAAACACTAAGAAAACCCTTTCCAAATGCTAAAAACCCCTAGCGCATTTTTCCTTGGAAATTATTAATGTTTGTTTAATAGATTTCCACTGCGCAAAACCCAGTTAACCCATTTTCTAAAGTTTAAAACCCACAGCGCCGCGAAAAATCAAACCTTTAATGTGTGCGCGCTTTTACTAAACCCTGCGCATCTCCCTTTTCCGTCCACCGTCGGATCGCCTCCCCCAGATCTGACGGCCCTTGTTCACATCGCGCGCCCGATTATAGTGGTAGGTTACCACCCGACGTCCGGTGGTTTTACTGTCATACACCGGGAGAGGTGGAAGCCTCCCATTGCATTGGGCTGCCCCTGACAGAAACCACCTCCGTACCAAAGGCGGTCCGATGCACAGGCAAAAACGCCCTCCCCTCATGTAACAGGAGTGCCACCTCACCCTGCCATGTCGCCTCCACATCACCTCACCTAGCCTGCGCCCGACCCACGTCACCCTGCCATGTCACCCCGTTGTATTGCCACATCACCTTGATGATGTTAGCATGCTGACGTCATACTTGTACCAAGGACCCCACTGCTGACGTCATCTGCCGCACTGCTGACGTCAGCAACCAAAAAACCGAAAATTTGCGCAAGCACAAAAGTCGAGCTTCGGAGCTCCGGAATGAGAAACGGAGGCAATTTTCGATGCGCGATTAGCGCGAAGCGCTAATCGCGCATTGCTATGGGAAATGGGCCATATTGGGGAATCTTTAGGGAATATTTTGATTCCTTGGCCCGTTTTGCACCGAAAAAGCCCGAAATTGCCCGACTTTGCTAAATTAAACCGATTTGAAGACAGAGAGAGACGAGAGACAAAGATTAAAGAGTATCAGATCAAATTTGTAGACAGGAAGCACGTCAAAGAGTATCAGGAAGCGGCGAAGACCATCAATGTAGCGACAAAGTGTATCAGAGGAGATTTTCTCAGGGCTTGAGGCAAATCCAACATTAAAACGAAAGCTCTAAAAGTCAGGAAGTAATTGAAGATGCATTGAAGGCTCACCAGCACAAATGACTGCACATTAAACTCACTCAAGATCAGTGGACCAGAACTCAATGCACAATTATGACAGAACCACTGCACCAAGCCACACAGGACACCTCATCAACTCAACTTGATTCAATTGCCTCTAGCGCAGCCCAAAGGATTTGCTTGCATTTAATTCCAGCAATGATTAGATTTTAGAAAAGCTTTTTGGCAGACCTGTTTTAGGTCGATTGTAATAAATATTTTGAGATATTTGCACTATAAAAACAACCCTCAAGACTGTATTAAGGGTTGGTTGGTTGGTCGACAAGCTATCTTTAGCTAATTTTGCTCCAGGAGAGACTCACACTGTAATACCTGATAGTTTCTATAATCAAAGACTGCTTATGAGCTTTGGAGAATGGATTGTTCACTGTGTTTAACGGTTGAAGAGTGATTATGGAATTCTCGTGCTATTGCATAACACAATAAGTGCTTCTTACCTCTGTTTTCCATTCATAAGTTACCATCTAAACAGCAGAAAAGAAGATTAGGTTAGAATTTGTTTAAATACACTCTATGCTCAATTTCTGTTGTTTCTTTATGTTTTCCTCTGTTTAGGCATAAATATGAATTCCACATGGCTCATGTTTTCCCTAACCTTAGACAGTTATCCAGGGATTCTTCATTGCCCCTAGATAGAGATCATCCTTCCCTCTGTTAAGCCGAGTGAGAGATTCTTAAGTGCCTCTCATTCCTTACATGTCATTCATCCTTTTAGTTTGAAAGTTGTGTTATGTGCAACTATCCTGCTCCATATTCCTCTTGTGACCAAGAAAACACACTGGTAGTCCTAACCCATGACTCCATGCCCAATGGTTTGAAACTTATCACTTCATGAATTGCCTCTCTGCCTAAAAGCATTTTCCTTCCATCCAAACACAAACAAAAACCCCTGAACCAAAAAGGTAGCCTAAAATCATCATCAACAAAGTTAAATCATAAAAGAGAGAGCCCTCTCTGATTGTAGGTGGGCTAGAACCTGCAGTCCAAACATTGGTTTGTGGTTACCTCGGTCGTATCCCTATAGGAGCTTAGGGACAACCTGAGTGATAACATAATGGCGACTCCTCTGGGGAACTCCTCAGATAAACTCACCAAACCAGTCTGCAGCTCCACAGAGGAAGAAACCGACCTTTGAAAGTCTCGGTCGACCTGTGTTTTTAGAAAAATTTCCCAAAAAATAGATTAGAAGCTGGCTCCTAAAAAGAAAATGCATAATACATGATCAAATCCTGATCCTAATCGCCCAACTGTTTTTGAAAATCTGAATTTAATCCCTAAGATCATTAGAAAACAAAAGCAAAAAGAAGACCCAAGTGCTACGAGTCCTGAGACAGTTCAGCCAAGCAGTGTTCCAACCCCTGTCAAAGTTTTATTCCGGTCAACCCCAAGTTCCCTTGGTTCATCACCCCCTTCTCCAAGCAGCTCTTCTACGCCTCCATCCTATACTCCTACTACCACTACTACTCCTTCTACCCCGGTTGTTCCTGTTATCTTAGCTGCCCCAGTTTTTCCGCTTATCCCCATCATCATGGCTAATAGATATGCGCCCTTACAGTTGCCTGCTAATCCCGGGGCTATGCCTCAGGACTACCAGACAAAAATCACCTATTTT
>APFE030858735.1:9154-29320 GCA_000404065.3 Pinus taeda
AATAATAATAAATAAATATAAGTAAGGAATGAAATCTAGGTAAAGTTACATCAAGGGAAAATGATGATTGGAAACCAAGGAAATTAAATCAAAAATAAAACTTAGAATAAGGAGGATCATAGGAAGAAATAAATAGAGTACCTTAAAAATTCTACCTTCCCCATGTTGGAAAATGCTAGGTAGATTAGGTGGTTTAATTAGAATAAAAAAAAAGGAAGGCAAACATATTGTAAGGTTAAAGATTAATCCTAAACCAAGTAAACCTTAATTAATAAAAGAGGAAGGTGAGTTAAAATAAGAAAAATAAATTAAATTTAGAGAAATATAGGGAAGCTCCATGTGGCATCAACCAACATAAGAATATCCCTCTAAGAGATAACTTGAGTTAATTTAGGAAGTAGATTGGGAATAAAATCTTGACTCATTAATTGACTCCAAGTAATAAACACAATTTAAGGAATAAAAGGGGGGAATAAAGAGACATCTAGGAGTAGAAATAGGAATCTTCTGGGTGAGGAAAATATTAGTTTTAATTAAAAAGATGATTTTGGGTGACCCTTGATAAGATAATGACACATGGGTGGGTGAATAATCAAGCTATTAAAAAGAAAAAAATATTATAATTATGCATGACATGCCAAGTGTCATCTATGAGAAATCTTATAAAAGAAGGGGCAGGCCATGGTAGAGGGGACTTTTGGGAGCCCTATTGTTGGATGGATGATATTTTGTGAAGGCAGTGACTACGAAGCTATAGTGAGTTTGGTGAGGCTGAGGGTTTTAGAGAGGGGACTCTTGAGCTACGGTTGCTCTCCTCTGCCAGCTAGACTCTTCCTCCAGTGTACAACCCCATTGCAGCTCGGGGATCCGCGGGGAAGAAGAGTACCCAAGGAGTAGGTTGGGAGGTTAACCGGTGAGTCTCGTCGGATCAAGTGCGGCATCACATACTCGCAGACGGGCCAGCGACAAGGAATTACCCGCGACAACCGATCAAGCGGAATCGCGCCTCTTCGGTGTACGGTACACATATATTTCTTATTTTGTGATCTTAGATTTGAAGCATATAAATGTGGTGTTATTTCCTGAATGAACATCAATGATGTATGTGTCGATTAAATTGAAATCTTAATGTGTCTGTTTTCCGGTTGTAACAAAAAAAAAAAAATTAGCTGAGACATTTCTCTGTTTTAGTTGGGTCCTTACACTTGGTATCAGAGCCATGTTGAAACCTTGGGATCTATGGGCCCATGCATGCGTGACTAGTTTTGTTATATGTTTACTATATTCTAAAATTTTGTATGAGGATTACCATCAAACTCTTAGATTTTAGGATATCTCTACAACTTGATTTTTCAAGACTTTAAATTTATAAGATCTTATAAAATCATTTTCTGTCGTGGTTTGGGTTTTGACAATTTTGTTCGGTATTAATCCTATTTTTCTCTGAATCGCGAGCCCTTTTCAACAATTTTTAGGACGAAACCCTGAAAAGCCCTCCTCTTTTCTAAAGGAATTTACGAAATTTCCAGGGTTCAATTGCTTTCTTACAACACTTTGTAAAATTTTTACAATATACTTTTGCAGATCTGGAGCACTGAAAGGGAGTCGTATGCATTTCGGGCATAATTTCATTGAGCCAAAAGCATAGAGATTATTTTTTTTTGCCTAGTTATTTTATTTTGAGGGAACTAGCAAAATCAAAATTTTATAAAAGTTGCCTCGTATTCTTCTTAGACGCAGGCATATTCCCTCTACTGGTGCGAAAACATTGGATTAAAAGTCTAATTAATTTTATTTTTAAAGAAACTTAGCTTCTTTAAAAATCGAACGCTGAACCTAACGGAACAACGAAGCCTCCATTGGGATTGTAAATTCCAGAACTAAGAGGGGAACTGCTGTACCATTCGGGCAGTATAAGCGGGTCGGGCTTTGCAAAGTCTAACAAACTCAAAATCTCCTCGTCTGCACCTTGAATATCAGCCTGCACTTGAGCCTCGCCATGCTCTGTTCACATTTTAAAAAATTAAAAATTAGCTAACTGTAAACTTCGATACATAATACCAATAAGGTTGCCACCTTTGGAAGAAGCGCGTAGTCTAACTAGGAGTAAACAATTTCGATCGGAAAACCATGAAAAAATAATTAGGAGTAAAATTTGCCGGGAAAACTATGAAATTTTTGGTCAGATTTTGATCAAATCCATTCTAAATTTTTGAAAATCCTGGTTTTTGCCGCCTCTGTAGACAACGTGTTGGATGAAGTTATATCCAACAGGTCAACTCAACTCAATTTTTTTTAAAAGATGGATTCACCACTAACCAGACAGTGTTTACACTGCTGCAAACATGTTTTAAGTTGAATTCTTGGATAAGGTTGTGCCTTTACAACCAACCAACAGGGAAACTTAAAATGCCTTAAGCCGAGTATAAACTCTGGCTTCTGCAAATTAATTTATCAAATTCCCCTTACACACAAGGAACATGATTTGACTCTTTAATCTGAATTAGTGTACATACCTTTGAGAAAAAAATTGAAGAAACATATAATTGTAAAACTATACACAAATTCATTTGGTATGAAATTATTCTGTCATAATCCTACTACATCCCTAAATACTAAAGCTTCGCCTAATTTCAAGTGCTGAGACTGTAGTTCTCCAACTGGAGGCAAGGAACTCCTTAAGACCAGGCCTCGATGGACTTGACGCAGGCACAAGAAATCATTCTTTAAAGCGTGCTAAATATATGTCTTAGTGTAGAAACTCAGCGTAGACTGACAATTTTAATAATCTTCGTGGCTTCCGCTGAATCCTGTCCCCTAGCAATTACGATTTGTTCAACGGCGAAAGATGCAAAGAATTTATTTTTCTTAGGAAATAAGTGTAGAAGAGTGCATTTAGCCATATCGAAGTCGTTTATCAATCAATCACATAAAATATTGGCACGTTTTATGCCGATCACAGGGCCGATTCAATCGGAGAGCGATGGAAGCGGAGTTGCAGAGCGTTTGTTGTCCCCGATATTTTATTTATTGGCTTGCTTGGTTGCAAGACAGTTTTATCAGCGTCGCTGATTCGCTGGACCAGGAAAAGCCGATTTTTACTCAACAACGTATTACCTACTGGTCACCTGTTACCTGACCGGTGCCCACGATAGGCCAGCTGATCTATGTAGGATATGCTCCTAATTTAAGAAGGCAAACAATCGGGAAACAATCCAAATATCCTTGTCCCATATAATTCTGGCAGAGTATGCGCCATGCCACCCTGTGTCAAGTAATCAGATGTCCACGCAGTAATGAGAGTACGCGCCCTCAAAACCGATTTGCATTTGACATGTCATATTTATATCTTGCAATTCCCAATCTCCGTGCATATAGCGGATGACAAGTTGCAACTTAGAAGCAATGGAGATATGCGATGGAACTTTAATTAAAGCCTGATGACCATCATCCCACCGGCCCTTCTTTTCAAAAGAATTTATTTAACCACTCATTTCATGTGTGACGGGTTGGTGGAATATCTCCCTACAGATTTGACGGGCAATGAAATCTTCAATTTTGAATATGGTATGGTGCATAATTATTTTTTTAAATGTAAATATCAAGAATTTTGTGAAAGTTAATAACTGGTTGTGTTTTTTTTTCTATTTAATTAATAATTGTGTTTTTTTTCGGAGCATACCAAACCAATCCAACATTTGAACAATAATGAGAAAGAATTCTTATGTTATGAGAAAATAAGTTATAATATTAAAATAATGTAATATACTTATTATTTTTACTTGTAATGGTAGAAAACATATATGATGTATCCAAACCAAAACACTGTATGGACATATATACATCGCCAGGGCTTTTGCATAAAAGGCTTTGAAATAATTGTGCACCACTGAGCAGCGACAGCCATGGTCAGGAAAACAAATTCATTTGTGTTTCTTATCTTATTATTATCAGCTTTCGTAGATTCAATTGTGGGAGCTACAAAGGCAAGGAGAAATGATTTGAACTTCACTTTTAAGTTTATAGGTCCACCTGTCTTCACATTATAATAATCTTTTTAAAATACAATAATCTTTTTAGTCTATGCACTCGAAACCAGATCTATCAATTTGAAATTAAACTTGGACGAGAATGATTTAAAAAAAAAAAAAAAGCGGTAGACCATACACCTCTTCTGATTAGCTACAGGGGTTTCTCATGTACCTTAAGAATTCCCCCACTTGTGCTTGAAATGGACAAATTCACCTGATCATCAGTTCCAAATTCAAATGGCTTCCAATGTGCTTCTGGTTGTTGATACATGATTGTTGGTTTCATATCGAGGTCAATTTATTTTCATTTATGTGCGTTGATAGATATTATATGAATGAACTGCATCCGTTGAGAATCCATGTTTCCAAATTGATTTATTTGAAACTTGGAATTGTTTTCACTCGTTAGGTGTTTTTCAGTCTAGAAACAAATACATGTTTTGTTTATGGCAATAATTCAGATGAAAAATATAAGGGAATAAGTAAAATGCCGTGTACATGGTAGACTAGATGTGGATACCTGTTGGGATATTCATGGTGAAGTAAGATGTCATTACTATTATTAGTCTACGGAATTACAGTGTAACATGAAATTTTGTTTGGTCGTGTCCGTCAATTGTATTTCTTTGTTTTGGAATACTACCACTCGTCTAAGACATTCATGTTGCTAGCACAATGAAACGGTTTAATCGAAAATCAGCAGGTTTTTGTGGGATGCTTAGTGCATGGGTACATGGAGGGACCAAATCCTTGTCATTTTGGAAACATTATGTGAATGGTATCTCGAATTAGTAAAAGGAGTGCAAATATATTTGACGATATGTAAACTCTTTATGCCTTCATAAGAAGAGATTTCCAAATAATTCATGTCTATTTGTTGGGACTGGTGCATTTTTGAGGTGATAGAAGTTGCTGGTAATGAGTGATTTTGACAAATTGGAGTAGCAGAAACTGAAGTTAGTGCGACTTAGGTTGGATCATATAGGAAAGAAGATAAAATGAAATGCAAGTCAAGAAAAAAAAAATGATTTGAAGTGTGAATTAATAAAGTAATTTGCAATGAAGCATGTATGCTTTTGGATGCACAACTGCATGTAAAGTACCTTAATTAAGGACAATACTCATCATTCATTGTAAGTGTTAATGTTTACAATTTAGTTAACGTTTGTATTTTAGTGTGTGCAACTGCCACCCGTGAAAAAAAAAAAAATTGCAACTGCAAGAATATACCTTTACTTTAGTGATCCATTATGAATTTAGTCTACAAATTTTGGTATAGAGCATTGTTAGTAGCTTTGTGCTTCTATATGAATTGGATTTTTAATGTTAGTCGCAAACAAAGAAAAGATGCGTTTATTATATTTCCTTTTTCACGTGCACACAAAATCTATTCTAGATGATGTCAATTTCTAATTCAAATGCTACCCTCAAAACTGAGTTTCTATGTGACATGCAACATTGGGGCATTAGCCACAAAAGCTTTTCATGGTTTTTAATTTCAACCAGTTTGTGTTTATCATGTGTCTTATGAAAACCAGCTCTCCCCTTAGTTGCCTTGTGCTTCTATATGAATTGGGTTTTCAACTTTAGTTCCAATCAAATACAAGGTGCATTTCTTATTTTTCCTTTATTCTAGCAGCATTGTGCACACTGAATTTATTTTTTAAATTCCATAGTGATTGTAAATGGTATCGTTATCTCATTCAAATTCTACCTCAAAATAGGGATGTTACATGAGATCACATATAGAGAGCTCATGTAGTCATTATTAAAGGATATGTGATTTGGGAGTAAGTTCTGGTACCTAACATTTAGTATCTCTCCATGAAAATATGATTTTTTTATTTTATTTTTATTTATTAACTTTTGAGAATTGGATTAAATTTATATTTTAAATTACAGATGAATTGGTATTACTAACTTTGGGTTAGATACAGATTATTGGTTTTAATGTAATGAAGAGATAGTCTAGATCCTAATGGATGGTGAATGATACTTGTTATTCATTTTCATATGAGTAAATCGAATTGTTGAAGGAACAATTATCTACCTTGGATGAGAAAAAGGTACTATTGATTGTATAAATGGTACTGTTGACTTTATAGTGTGTGCAGATTTTTCGACATTGTTGTCGAAAAGAGAAATGAAATTTGCAAGAACACGCATATCCATGACAACAAACTTACGATCTTATGTATTATGTCTATACAGGAAATTTTATGTCTTATCCAAGAAGTTATTATGCCTAAATTGTATTGTAATGTGAGGGATGGTGTTGCTTTAGCAGGTGCGCTTGCAGGCAGGCTATATAATTAATAAAACGATTTTATTTGGTGTTGGGGAGGGATAACCTTCCCAGTCATCCGATCCGGTTGTGGGTCGGGTGGCAGTGTCTCTCCTTTATGGTGTGGAATATTTCTTTGGTTGCTCGATTTCTTAAAATTCCTTAGAGTAATCATTTAATAGCCATAAGAATCTAAAGATACATTCAATAAATTTGTTAAAGGCAGCCTATTTAATTCTCTTAAGTTATGATTGCTTAAACAGATACAACACATCATTCAATGTATCCTAGCACATAAGGTCATGAATCTGAACACTTAATATTGGTGTGACATATCATTTCAAAGGTCATGGTGAATTTTCTTTCAGAATTCATGTACCTTCTTAAAACAATATTGCCACTAATATTCTTAAGCTTTACTCATTGGAATTTTGATTTTATAAGTTTTAATACTAAATTGATAATTTACATAATCAATCACGCAGTTTCAAATTTGGCAATGGTTGACTGCATGCCGAGCAGTAGGGGAAAAATATGTAAAACAAGAGATTGAAATGCATCAAGAATAAATTTGGCTCTTATTTTATGCTTCTTTAGTGATGAATCTTGATATTGAGTGACTGATTACAGTGTCTGGCTATCATTGCATGCATATGCGGGTGACTTGATGTCACTGTTAGAAATATGATATTTGATCATTTGAAAAGTGAATTAGTGGATTGATTGGATCATCTAGTGACTCATATAACATTGTACTTTTTCTTTAATTAGCTATCCAATTTGGGATCTAAGGACTGATATATTCTTGGCATTTCTCTGGTCTATTATTACAAGAACACAACACTCTCATTATGATCTTCTAATAAGTTTAATTTTGCATTACAATTTTCATGCAGATTACATGTATTTGCTCATTTTACTACTCATATCATTTGTATATTAAACATCATCAAGCTACATGATGGTATATGTCAGTCTCAGTGGCAAATTGTACAAACTGCAATTTCAATTAGATGTTGAGTATAATGTTACCTGAGGTTCGTGATTCAAGGTTAATTGTTTATAATGGTTAAAGTTGTCTAAAGGGAAAGGGAAAGGAGAAACTTGCAAATTTTTAAGAATGGTAACTAAGGATTAGTTCAGGTGATTATGCCCAACTTGGATCAGATAGTAAATCAGTAAGAAGAAGACAACCTATCATGGAGCATAAAAGAAGAGTATTGTAGTATTTTAGGAAAAAAAAAAAAAAAGATTCTCTAGTCACGAGACTCGAAGCACTTCTTCGACTTTTGGTGGATATTGAACCACATCTCCGTAATTGATAGAATCTTTTGGAAGAATTTGGTATAAACATAACTTGGGTACTCTAAAGGTATCACTGTAAGGTCTATCTAAGTATGATGCACCTAAAGAAGAAATTTTGGCAATCAACCAATGAAGTTGAATAATTAGGATAATAATTTTATGGAACTTGGACGGTATGATAAAATGATGGGAAAGGATAAGTGTGTACATGACAAACAACCACATTGTAAAGTTTTCCATAGGTGACTCACTATATGAATGAATTATGGACAACAAGATGTATGATCAGGTAATTTTACTATGTTGATAAGCGGATTACATTTGGTAGCTATCGTAATGAATATGAATATATTCAGGTATTACCCAAGTTTGGGAAAGAGTAATGTATGAAATTGCATGATAACCAAGTAATGATCAACTTGGAAGATATAGGAAGGAATGTTGCTAGAAATGTTATAGGGATACCATGAGAAAGATTGTGTACCTAGTGACAAAGAAGTAAGGTCAATTAATAGTGGACTTTCCATAACATTAAAATAGACGAACTCGACGAGATAAGAAAATATTTCTTTGGATGTAGTGCTAATGGTTAAACAAGTCAACATCGACCATATGCAATTGCATATAGCGGTAGTGGATCCGTAAGCCAAAGGGTACATGGTTGTAAAATCAAGGGATTTAAACAATGATGATATCACTAGTAATAAATTTCACCAACATTTCCTTGGGAAGGAAGAATATATGACGAGGGATTAAGACTCAAGCTGGTAATTATGAAAGTTAACGATGTACTTAGAAGATTATACCATTGGTGTAAGTGATCAACTATCAAGAAAAAAAAGAAGTCAATAATGAAAAGAGATTGACAAAAACATATTGACGATGATATCATGATATCATATGTTTGATGTACATATGGTTCTTATAGTGATAAGGTATCTATACGATAAATAGCGATATGCATGGGAATTATAACATTATGTCAAGGTATATTGACATTTTCATGTACTACCTGATGATAAGTATTGAATGTTCAATGCTCATGACGGATACGATATGCATAACGTGGCATATGAATTATGATGTTATAATATGAGGATTATTGACATGTGGCTCATTTATGTAACGCATGATATGCCTTGATATAATGTAATGGTATAACTGAAGCATGCGATAGTTCCATGCCATGCGTGAGCATGCAGTTCCTTGCAAGGGTTGGCATATGGATTCTTTCCTATGATACTATGATAGTATGGAAATAATAATAATAATAATAATCGTATGCTATTTTTCTTTTACGACAATATTATTACAAACATTTATGACAAAGAACTTCGACAGATGCAATGATGAGCATACAAATCACTTTTTGTTACATATTATCCCCGACATTGTCTCTTATAAGGTCATATAGACGTAGGTTGAAATGAACTACTATAATTGGAAGCTTCAGGGGTACAGTATGTGAATGAATTTACTTGGTTGAATGCATCAGATATTAATTTGTACCATGAGATGAATATTGATTGTGATCGTCCTGCTTCTCGTTTGGATTGTTCCTAAATACATAAATAATTATGGGTTGCAATGATCACAGATATAGTCCTTTAGTTATAGCGGAATTCGTGGTATAGATACCTTGGGAAAATTATAACCTGCCCACCAGAAGGTTGGCAAGAATTCCAGGAAGGGTTCCTAAGATTATGTGTTGTCGTTTCTCCTTTATGTTCTAAGGACTTCGGGACGAAGTCCATTGTTAAGAGGGGGTGTATGTAGTGCCCACCCTAGTTTCCTGACTCTGATATGACATTATCTTGCATACTTAAGTCTATGAGTAACTCAGGCTGAGGATCCAGAAACGTGACTCTATTATCAGCGAGTGTGATGGTTATGTATGTTCTCTATTAATATTATGATTACGATATAATTAATGGTTGTGTATTCTCTATTGATATCATGATGGTGATAGTATTAAAGGATAGACATGTTGCTATTGATGTAATGATGATGATAGCCTTGATCTTATGTATGGTTCCATTAAGTTTATGATGATGCTAGCCATGATGGAGGTATCCCCTATGTTAGCTACTTACAATAGTTCTGGTTCACAATGAAGGGTGATGTGAATGACCAGGTGATGGTAATTAATGCTATTATGACATTGACTAACATTGAAAAACCTGGTTACTGATTATTATTGAGTATGGCAGGAAAACCACCAGAAGCACTCGCACATGACGAGTTGACGACACCTGGGTTGATGAAAATTATATTATTTTATCTTTGAAATTCTAATCGGTTTTGAAACCTGCTATATATATGGTTATCTATAGTATGATGATATGTTAATGGTTGCAGGCACGGATGAGTTGCTTGGCCGAATGACTCACATATGGGTGATGGGGTTGTACAGGTGGATGGAACTACATGCGGAAGGGGTGGGACATGAGTTCCCTGATCTCACCCACGTAGCAAACTCCACTTGGCTGGAAGAAGTTGACAACACCCATCGCCGTTGAAGATCACGATGCCATGAGGGCAGGTCCCAAAGTCGGGTCACTCATGAGGAACCTACTGGGGGGCGCGCATCAAGGCGGATTCCTTGATCCCCAGCACCATTAGTCTCACTATAGTAGGCAACATGAGAGACGATCGAGGTCTATGACGTTGCACGCTATTTTCCCCTCGTAGTCACTGGATGCTTGAAGGGCAAGTGGTGTGGCACCCTTGGCATTTCAGGGAAATTCTTGAAGGGCACGACCAACTTGGCACCCTTGGCATAACAATTAAACTGTTAGGTGTGGCACCCTTGGAATTTCAGGGGAAATTCTTGAAGGGCACGACCAACTTGACACCCTTGGCATCACAATTAAACTGTTAGGTGTGGCACCGTTGGAACTTCTAGGGAAGTTCTTGAAGGGCACAACCAAACTTGGCACCCTTGGAATCATTAAAAATAAATTATAATAAATAAATATAAGTAAGGAATGAAAGCTTGGGAGTTACACCATGGGAAAATGATGATTAGAAACCAAGGAAATTAAATCAAAAATAAAACTTGGAATAAGGAGGATCATAGAAAAAATTAAATAAATAAATAGAGTACCTTAAAAATTATACCATCCCCATGTTGGAAAATGCTAGGTAGATGAGGTGGTTTAAATAAAAAAAGGGGGGGGAAGACAAACATATTGTAAGGATAAAGATTAATCCTAAACCAATTAAACTTAATTAAGAAAAGAGGAAGGTGAAGTAAATTAAGAAAAATAAATTAAATTAGAGAATTGTAGAGAAGCTCCATGTGGCATCAACCAACATAAGAATATCCCTCTAAGAGATAACCTGAGTTAATTTAGGAAGTAGATTGGGAATAAAATCTTGACTCATTAATTGACTCCAAGTAATAAACACAATTTAAGGAATAAAAGGGGGGAATAAAGAGACATCTAGGAGTAGAAATAGGAATCTTGTGGGTGAGGAAAATATTAGTTTTAATTAAAAGGATAAGTAAATAATTTTGGGTGACCCTTGATGAGAGAATGACACATGGGTGGGTGAATAATCAAGCTATTAAAAAGAAAAAAATATTATAATTATGCATGACATGCTAAGTGTCATCTATGAGAAATCTTATAAAAGAAGGGGCAGGCCATGGTAGAAGGGACTTTTGGGAACCCTATCGTTGGATGGATGACATTTTGTGAAGGTAGTGACTACGAAGCTATAGTGAGTTTGGTGAGGTAGAAGGTTTTAGAGAGGGGACTCTCGAGCTACGGTTGCTCTCCTCTGCCAGCTAGACTCTTCCTCCATTGTACAACCCCATTGCAGCTCGGGGGTCCCCGGGGAAGAAGAGTACCCAAGGAGTAGGTTGGGAGGTAAACCAGTGGGTCTTGATTCTGATCAAGCACGTCATCATACACTCGCAGAAGTGACCGGCAACGAGGAAATACCAGCGACAACAGAGGAAGCGGAGTCTCGCCTCTCCGGTGTACGGTACATGTGTATTTTTTTATTAATTTACCTTAGATTAAAAGTATATAGATGTGGCGTTATGTTCCTGGAATGAGCATCAACGATGTGTGTGTTGAATTGAATTGAAATCTCAATGGGTTTGTTTTCCGATTGTAATTGCTGTGTAAAAAAAAAAAAAATGTGCTTGATATATATATAGTTGTAGTTGGGTCATTTCACTGTTTTAGCTTGGTCGTTTCATTTGGTATCAGAGCTTTAGTTGAACCCTTGAGGCCTATGTGCCCATGCATGCATGACTAGTTTCGTTAATTATTTTCTTTTGATCAACTATGGCATGGAGAATTTGTGTAAATTTTATGAAAAATAAACAAGCACCATGACCAACAGCCGGAAACAAGCATCTACCGTCTCCTGGTATGGCCGTAACCAAGTAATCGATATAAACTCCCTTTCTATGAGATGCCTACCCATATTAATTCCAAAAAAAAAAAAAAACTCCGTTCTTTAATTTCAATGCTCCGTTTAAGCTCCGTTCTTTAATTTGAATGCTCCGTTCTCTAAGGAATATTGAGAATTGATAATTACTCCAATTTGATTTTATTATATTAATCTAATTCCAAGTTTTATTTTATTATATTAATCTAATTCCAAGTTTTAGTGTAATGTCAAATGCTTATTAGATATCAATCCTTCTCTACATGAATATGATAACCTTCCTTGGTCTTCCCTGAGTTACTAATATTTGCATGCTCAGACTTGGCATAAAAGGATTCAAGGATTCTATGTTTCCAGTCTCATGATCAGTAATTTTCGGAAGTTCTTCAAGCAAGTTTTTCCCTTTCTGAGCCTCTTCTCCACATTAGCTTCAACAATGCAATGTCAATGATAATTGTGTTCCAGTACGATTTAAATTTGTCATTATAGAACAAAAGATCAACGGACGCCAGCCAACGTCATCTGCCGTGAACGATGAGAATACATTCCTTGGTAAATAAAAGTATTTATTATTTAATGATAATGCCTAGTCACAACAGAGTAACTCGTGAAATCCAAACTCAAACTCATCTGCGGTGACTCCTCCCTGGCCCACAACATACGGCCAAGGTCACATTTCACTATGTGCTCCCTTCCCAGCAGAATTGTATGACGCTGATCGTAATTCTAAGCCGTGAGAGCATTCTCATAAATATTTCTGTGAGAGTAGGAACAATAAATGAAATATTGTTATATTATTATTTTATTAGTTAATTTTAATATCATTAAATTAGTGTTAGATCAAGATCTTCAAGATCTTCAGATATATTATGTCTTTCACTTGCATGCAAATTTAATGGAATTATCCCACAATCTAACTCATTCTTTGGGTGGAACCAATTTCCCTACTCAAGATGCCTTCATTTATAACTAACTTGTACAGTTCTTTGTTATCTAAAGAAGACATGAAACCATTCTTTGGAGACGCTGACTTCAGGGACTGTGTCTGTGCAGTTTCGTGGTTTGTTTTGAAAATTTACCAGATGGCAATTCACAATTGATATTATTTTCACTGACATCATATTCTCTCTCACAATTGTCACATTCCCAATCTGTCCTGTCCTGCCGATATGAAGAATGTATCTCATCTAGATGATGTTGTCTTAAGTGGATCGTAACACTCTCTAACATCAACCAGCAGAAACCTGTTTAATTTTGGAAAATTAACCATGAAAGAAGGAGCAACATCCCTGAACTCATTCAATCCCTGGAGTATCGCAAGATGAATAGCTGGAAGCATACGTCTCATGACATCATTGCTAGGTGCAATTACTTGTCTGAGGCTAAAATCTGACAGGCGTCTGATTCTTAGACAACCTTGAAAGCGAAGTCTGTTTTGTACTAGAGATTTACAATCGCAGATGGCACCAAATATCATCTGAATAACATCTTGTGTAGCCTTCTCCTGCCCATATCGCTGGCACTGCTCCGCCATCCCTGAGAATAAGAAAGTAGAGATTAGATTAGAGATTGATCGACCACTTTAATGGTAATCCGTTGTGTTGATTGATAGGATGTGATAATTTGTGTTGAAACTTGAAAGGAAGGAGAATCAGAGTCTCTACGTAACCAGGGAGAGAAACGCCTTAGATTGACACGTGTCTCGCATGCGATACCTCTCTCAACAGATGTCGCTGAATGCTTGAAGTTGTGTCGCTCATGCATAAAGATAGTGACCGAGAAATTAAAAAACTACCCTGAGAAAACTATGACGAGGCGCGCTCCATGGTCCTCATTCACGCATTGAGAGTAAGAACAATTCTGCAAATATAAACCCGATCATTCTGACAATGGACTGCAACTCGACATTGTGAACTCAGTGCGGCCAGATTTGGAGTGATTTTCGCCAAATCTTCGCCTTTTCTTCACAAAATCCTCCAAATTATGCTGGGGAGCTTAGCATGTGCTTGTCGATAGCTGAACAGTCGGTGCTACTCTGAAATGCCCATGACGGTACAGCGACAGAAACCATCTGCGGCTGCTTAATAAAATTCCGCGAGATCGAGAATTCCTGTGAAAAATTCGAGTAAATCCTGCCGTATGTCACGGGAAAAACGAAAGAAAATTACTCGAGTACCTGAGTAATAATGGATGACAGCCTCTTCGTAATCTATTAGAAAAAAAAAAAAAATCAAGAACCTTAGGGCCCATGCCTTTCCCTCCACCAATTTAAAAAAAAAAAATAACAAATATAAGTGAATTAATTATTTTGTAACATCTTCGAGGGACAATCGCTCGGAGCATTCCTGCTGCCAGCCATGCCGACTTGAACGATTGAATCCTGGTAGGTGATCGGCAACAGAAATTCTTCCGGCGGGGTTTGATTCACCGAAAAGGTTTTATAAACCTAATGCACCTGCCCGCCGTGTGGAATGCACTGCGAATTGAATATTTAAAATGTCTGATGTCATTAATTTTGTCAATTGATGAAGTGCAAGTCTAATTGTTTACATTGTAGCTGAAGAAGGTACGCCCAACGGAAACCCTAACAGAATAGTCATTAGAGGACTTTCATTATGAGAGCTGCAGAGTTTCTATTTATAACGACAGATTCCATGGAATTTAGTGATGGTAGATAACAACAACTCAGCTCTTAGCAGTGTGTTCAATGATTAGGAATGACGGTGCATCAAACTGTAACAGAGAGTCAGGTTAACCTTGTTCTTTCTCTGGCCAGAGCATATGCTAAATTAAGGATAAACATGGATAAGCCTTATTGTTTTACTTAACGCAATATCATTAGCGCTGGCGAGGGTGTTACTAAATTGCTACGCTATATGAAAGTTTTTATGGTTAGTCGACAGTTAGCATTAAATCTTTTTCTCGCTCACAGATTATTTCAATAGTTCTCTAAGTGGCTATGGGTGGTCGTCAATGAAACTCGACTTGGTAAGTTTATTGCTCCAATTCATTTATATATATACTTACTTTGATCTAAAATTTGTATGGTTATACTTACTTTGATCTAAACTTTGTATGGTTATTAGTCCAAGTTTCACATTAGCGCATGAGCTGACCAAGGGTTTCTTTACCAGAATGTAGGACGCTCGGGGTTTCACCCCTGGTGCGTAATTTATCTTAGGGTTTATTGACTGGTGTGTAAGTCAGTTGAAGGTTTTTCGTTATATTTATTCATATGCACAAATTTTCTGTCAGAATAAAATTTAAACCTTCCATTTATGAGACATGATGATGAAATTAAAAACCCTCCCTCTCAGCGTTAATCAAGGTCTCACTGTGACAGAATTCGTCAAAGTATTAGACCAGAGTGGTTTCTTAGAGTTCATTCCCTATAAATTTTCACTTTATTTTATCTAAGTTTTATTTTAGTTAATGGTTGAGGGTTTATCCCTATAAAAAAAAAACTAAAGTATTATTTCATAAATTCTAGGTATATAATATTTCAAACTGTAATTTTTTTTATAAGCTATATAACAAATGAATTATTTTAATATTTGAATTTATAACGTGTAGTTTATCTTTTCAACCCATTTACATGTATTTCAATTGTGCATTTCATTTTATATATATATGCTTTTTCTCCATTTTTCCATTGATTTAGTATGCTTTGTTTTCACTGACGGGTAAGGGAATTTCCCAGAAGATCCCAACGGAATTTTTATTTTTGCTGGACATTATTAGTCCTTCTATGAAATTTTCATAGTTATTATGTTTTTCAAGGGTTTGAGCAAAAAGATCTATCCGTGCATCTCAACTCAACAAGGTTGATTACCCAACGTAAGAATAACATTGAGCAGCACAAGATATGTTGATTTAAGTATTAAGTGTTACGTTTATCGATCTTAAATAAGGTTTTAAGTTTTGCATTTATCAATCTTCCACAAAATTTTTAGAATTTTCCCTTCTTAAAATGTAGAAATTTCTTTGCTAAATTAAATACCTTTTTTAAAGTGTAGAAATTTCAATATTAAATTAACTAAAGTTTTAACCTTTTCAATTTAATAAATTTAGACGAGTATTCCAAGCCAATGTGATGTGTAAATAAAGCTTTGAGATGATATCTTTGAATATCATTTTAGATAAGGATAGAAATATGTTTTATTATTACAATTTATAAAGAAAGTCTCTTTAAGAGAATATATTGACTAATTTATTTATTTACTAGATATGAATGCTTTTAAATATAAAAACAATGAATATTATTTTTATGGATAAAAAAATTTTTAAATATAAAAACAAGATAAAGATACATGTTTAATTATTAAAGATACTAAAAACACAAGTTTTATAAATTTTTCTAAACTCATTTTTAATATTTTAAAAAGAAAATTAAGGAAAAATTGTCTAAAGATTTTTCGATTTTTCTAAATATTTATTAGATCCATTCTCAATATATATTTACATTGATTTATCTAATGTTTACCTTCGCTTGATACCCCTGATTACTTATTAGATGGTGATGTGAAAAGAGTGCATGTTAGAGGGTTATTGGGCCTTTCAATGCCAATTATTCCGTTAAAGAAAGTTTGCACTACTTCAACAAGGGGTCGTTACCCTCTTTTCAAATTCAAAATCGAATGGGGAGCGATATCCGGGTATGGTGCATTAATGACTGTTGAATTACATAGCAGTTTAATCAACGGATTTCGCGCACAGAATTCGATTTCAATATGAGCTTCAGAATTCGTTGATTTTTATAATTAACAAGCCTCGGAATTGTTAGCTAACAATGAACACCGCAATATGCTTAATGATTATGCTTCACCAAATGTCAGATTAAATAAATCTATGGTTACCATTGCCTATAATAGTATGCCTTGATTGCATAGTGATTGTGATTGTTGAAACTTTAGGATAGTATTCAATCTTGGAGTATATTCTCTATTTATTTGTGTTATTTTAACCTTATCGAAATGTCTCAAGAAATAAGGTGGATTCAACCAACTCGAAAAAGTATCGCCTTCTTGTGATTGGTGAATAGTCAAATAATCTACTTCCTCGTGAAATTATCTTTGTTCTCAGTGTCATCTATGATGCACATATTATTTGCCTTATTTGCAATGTATCCCTTTCCCTATCAAAACATGATTGAATTTTACTTTCATTGTGAGTATTCAATGTGAAATTTTGATTGGGACCCCTTCAAAATTAAATCTTTTAAAACAATCCTCCTCTCAAGATGTAATTGACAATAAATACAAATAGGTAGTTCTCTATTAGAATTCTTGTCAATGTTGTTTTTTGGAATGACAATGTTTAGAAGTTGAATGTGCTAAAATGCCTCGAGACCCAAAACAAGAATGACAAGCATGCACCTACTAAGAAAGCTAGTGATTGGCCCAGTTTCATGACTTGGTCCTTACTAAAAGAAATTCTTAGGCTTTCGCAATATAGAGATACCCACATAAGGGGCTCGTTCACTTTCCACGTGTGATGGATCTTTGATAGTTGCATCAATAAGGATCATTTGGATTTGCATGCAAGGACACATTATGGATGAAAGGGGATACACAGGTAATGGTTCGAAGGTCAAAAGTTTTGTGAGATATAATATTCCTAATTTTCCTTCCCTCCTAGCCTAAGTGAAAGCGAGTGCATGACATTGATTCAAATAAATATATCGAGATATAATGAGTAAGCAAGTGTTGATGGACTTCAGCTGACTGCGGAAGCTGATGCCTTGCTCTATCAAACAACTACAATTGTTCCTCAAACAGAACATAGTATTTAAATTGACTCTCGCTCTTGAATGATCATTTTATTGCTAGCAATAAGGAGATAGATGCTTTAGAATCTCCACTTTTTCATTAGCATGAAGAGTCAAATAAATTGAGAAGCATTGAACACAAAATTCTATATGTAGATGATTTAAAATGTTGACATCAAGTGAAGAATAAAATAATTGCTCAGACATTTATTATTTGGTTAAAAAGAATCAAGAATACAAGTCAATAATTGAAAAGCTACAAGATTAACAAAAAGCAGAGTATTTGGAGTTGCATTGAAGGAATTGTTTGACTTGAGAGACGATAATGGAGCACCGAGTAGAATCCATTTTGAGAAATTGAGAGAGAAAAATATCAGCTTATGACTACCATAAAGCATTTAAAGATCAAGATTAATGATAGTTAACTTTTAATGTGAAGAAAGGTTGACAAAAATGCAAGTGAAAAGCAAGGAAAGATAGTTAGATTATTATGTGATAGATGAAATATTGTCATAAGATATGGATTTCATTCATGGTATATTACTGATTGTTGAAGAGGGGCACGATCTACTTGTTAGCATGGCATTGATTGGTAGATTGCATCACTTAGTTATAAATCACAACAATCAGAGTAGAAGTGTGATGAAGTTGCAGGACCTAATTGAATTGCGGTTGCTTCCTATCAGTTCCCACCAAGAAGTGCTCTTGGAAGATCATGATCGACTCATTTCAGTTTTGCATTGTGTTGCAAATATTAAGACACTTGGGGGGAATTATCACAAGTAGGGTGGGAGAAATGTCGAGTCTTAATTCAGAAGTTGTATAAAATAGGCTACAAGGTCAGTTTTTAAAGCTTGCTTTATGTAATTCTATTTTGTCATTGAAAATTTTAATTACATTGCGTTAGTACCCCAATTATCGTTTGTGCTTGTTCATGTGTTGTAAAAATAAAGGAGATACTCCATGAAATGGAATAGGTACATGGAGCAAACAAGAATAGAGTTGCATTGTGCAATTCTTTTGATTTGGGTGGACAAACCAGAGTAGGACACCCTTGAATGAATGAATTGGGCAATAGGTGAGAGAAGTGCATTAAATCATCACCTCATTAAATTTTGTCTCTAAATAGAGGAAATGACATGTTTTATTTTATTTGATTATTTTTCTTGATGTAGCATGGCCCTGCTCTAGTTTGATTGGATAGTGTCTAGTGCAGCCTATTATTGTAATTTCTTCTTGCATGGACACTTTTGTTTTTGTGTAATACTCCTAAATGGAAATATTAAGTGTAAACAAAATCGTGCACTGTAAACAGAAAGTAAATTTAACACATCCACAATTTACAATCCGATAGGAAGTTCATTCGCAACTATGCCAAAAATAAATAAATAATAATAATAATTGTATGCTCTTTTCTTATACGACAATATTATTACAACACTTATGACAAAGAACTTTGACAAATGCAATGATGAGCATTCAAACCACTTTTTGTTTCATATTATTCCCCAACATTGTCACTTATAGGGTCATATCGACATAGTTTGAAATAAACTCCTATAATTGGAAGTTTCAGGGCTACAGTGTGTGAATGACTTTACTTGGCTGAATGCATCAGATATTAATTTGTACCATGAGATGAATATTGATTGTGATCGTCCTGCTTCTTGTTTTGATTGATTCTAAATACATAAATAATTATGGGTTGCAATGATGACAGATATAGTCCTTTAGTTATAACGGAATTCGTGGTATAGATACCTTGGGAAAATTATAACCTGCCCACCAGAAGGTTGGCAAGAATTTCAGGAAGGGTTCCTAATATTATGTGTTGTCGTTTCTCCTTTATGTTCTAAGGACTTTGGGACGAAGTCCATTGTTAAGAGGGGGTGTATGTAGTGCCCACCCTAGCTTCTTGAATCTAATATGACATTACCTTGCATACTTTAGTCTATGAGTAACTCAGGCTGAGGATCCAGAAACGTGACTCTATTATCAGCGAATGTGATGGTTATGTATGTTCTCTATTAATATTATGATTATGATATAATTAATGGTTATGTGTATTCTCTATTGATATCATGATGGAGGTCTTCCCTATGTTAGCTACTTACATTAGTTCTGGTTCACAATGAACGGTGATGTGAATGACCAGGTGATGGTAATTAATGCTATTATGACAATGAATAACACTGAAAAACCTGGTTACTGATTATTATTGAGTATGGCAGGAAAACCACCAGAGGCACTCGCACATGATGAGTTGACGACACCTGGTTTGATGAAAATTTATATTATTTTATCTTTGAAATTCTAATCGATTTTGAAAACCTGCTATATATGGTTATCTATATTCTAATGATATGTTAATG
>APFE030858738.1:6940-31848 GCA_000404065.3 Pinus taeda
TTGCTCCCTTCCAGGAGAAACTGGAGAACGAGAGAGAGTAGTAGCTCTCTGCAGGTTGCAGCCTGCGTACTAGTAAAAAGACTGCACCAGTACATTGTAAAAAGAAGTTTTCTAATTTAAAAGGAAGATAGAGACGAATTGCAGCAGGTGGTTTTCACCCACATTGGGTTTCCACCTTATATCTTGTGTTCTTGTGTCTGATTGTCTTTCTGCTCTGTTTTACTGTCTCTGGATACTGTTATTGGATTCTGCATCACTGACTAACAATCATCATCAGAAAGATTAAGTAAAAATAAAAGCATGTTCTGTATACGCGGGTTTCCTTCTGCATAATTGCGTACATACGCAGGTTTATTAAATTGAAGTAGCGTATATCAGTTGTTTTGAAAAAGAATAATTATCCTGATAATACTGATTCATCCCCCCCTCTCAGTATTATTTTCAACATCAAGTTGATAGAATATATCTTCAATGACATTTATTGCTCCCGTATCTTAAGGGAGGACAATATGGAAGCAGACACTTTATCAAAACAAGTTCTAAATGTAGAAGGGATACCAAAGATACTAGAAGAACATGTTAGTGTACTATTGTCAGTCACAAGAAGACCCCTCTGTCCCATTCAACTCTGGTTTTTTTTTCTATTTCTTAGACATAATTCAAGAATGTTGATGAGTTCTTTATTTAAGAAACCAAAATGATTTGTAAAGACTGTTATTGTTCTTTTCTGTACAAATTTGTTTTTCTTTGTATCATTTGTAATATTGGGTCTTGGATTTCTTATATTTTTGAAGGTTTTAGGACATTTTTTTAAATGCCTCTCTATGATTTTGATAAACAGAGAATAATGTCAGGGTATCCAATGCCCCTATAGTATGTTACCTTTTTTTCTACTGAAAGGAAAGTTTCATAGACAACAAAAAACCTCAAGAGTGTATTCAAATGATCAAAGGATGAGAAAAGTTCCATCCTATAGTTCACCAAAGGCATACGAAGAGTGGGGTGGGTAGATTTATCTACAATTGAAAGGAAGCTAAAGTTTCATTGATCAAAGCCATAGGAACTCAATGCAGCCCTTGCACAATTCACAAATAATGAGTTTCTAAGTCTTTGCACACATTTTTTATTTCAGAATTCCAACAATAATTGGAGTTATCAAAACCATTAGCTGAAATTTCCAGTGACAGCAAAAGATGCAACACTTTCATGAAAATAAATCTAACATTGGAATTGAAAAATGCCAATGCATTCCTATACATATTTTTCAATGGATCTCATCCCATTCAATTCATTTTCAACATCAATCTCTTTCTTGACATTGAATTATATACAAGGCGATTTTACCTCCAATGCACATCTATTGGATGATTTTTTTTGCATATCCATAGCTATGATAAAAAAAAATCAAAATAAAAAACTCTTCAATGCTCGAACCAAAGCTACTCCAACACAACTCACTGGGATATTATACTTCATGACGTTCAAGTTCTATACTTACAACTTTATCGCATAGGTCACAAATCGACTTTCCAATACTCATATGTCTAACTAGAACATTAGGCATCCTTTGAAATTTTTCCTCTCGGCCTTCTAATATAGAGGTTTTTCTTTCTATATGATAGTATTTTATATCATAATTCCTAGCTATGAAATCATGCCCTTCTCCACATTAAGTCTTCGCTTCAAGCTCTTGTGCCAATTTTGTTTGTAATAGAGATTCCTCATGCCTGCAACTTACTATAGTTCTTATTTTAGTTCTTACTATAAACTACAATATGGGAATCATAACCCAATTCTACTTGACTATCATTCTTGTAGATGAAGATATAGACAAACTAAAAGAAAAACATTTTACAGAATCCCAACATTTGTTAAGATATAAAACAAATTAGATGTCAGAAATGACTGGATTATTGCTTTGTTTGATGATTAGAGATCATGATTTCTTGGTCGTTGGATTTTCCATATGCTACTCAGTCTTCTCTCTCTATTATGTGGCAATTATCATAGCCCTCTTTGATCTCACTAATCTAGTCTATCAGAGACTGGTTCAACTCCTCAATAGCTCACTTTCTCCTTTGTTGCAGCTATCCTATTTTTCTGCTACTCACCTTGTGAATGGAGGTTACTATTCTGCACAATTTCTACTTCCCTCACCTTCTTCTTCAGGTACCCCATTGACCTCGATAACATTGTATTAGTTTCCTCCAATTTTCTAGTCTTCTATTTGCATTATGAGATATCATATTGCACCCACCCAAATTATTTGTCTATAGTTGAGAAATTGGGGCAGTTGTTGCTCATTCTAGGGTAATTGGGAGACTCCAAGATAGTTTTGAGGCTAGTAATATTTGAGGCTTTTTCTATTGAACTTGCTATCCATGTGGGTTTTTTTCTTGGGAATCTCAGGAATCTCACCAGAGGATATGAAGTGATTTCCTTCTTTCCCATGACTGTCTATCTTATCTTTTTTTAGTATGTTCCTTGTTGTTAAGGGCATGTGTCAGACATGTGTTTTGTAGGTGTCCTATGAATATAACATATGCCAAATGTGTTAGACATATATCCTCTTGTATTGGTGCCCAACACTAGGATACAAGACATGAGGCCTATTTGGAGGTGTCCTATTACTTAGTCACTAAGTAAAACACACAAATTTATTTTTCAAAGTGCATTTCGCCTCCTAGCTTGAATTTTCCTCAATAAAGGTCATTTATTGCTTCCATTGTAACCATAATTCCAATGAAGTTGGTTTTGACCATGTCAAGTGGTTTTCAAGCTCATGTCAACAAGTATGTTCTCCAATTGTGTTTTTCAAAAGCTTTAAATGTTAACAGGTGGAATTGGAAGTAGTGTTTTCTCATAATATTCCTTTATTGAACTTAAACTTAAAATTTCAATTGTGTTGTCTCACAACCACCAAAATTTAGAATACATACTTTATGTACTTTGTGTAATGGGGTGAATGATAAGCAGTTTTTCACTTTGAATGACTTCAATTCTTGAGTTATCACAGTTCTCCTTCACCATTCATTCAAGTTCTATTAAACACTTTTGATTACACTCTTCATAGGTTCTAAAATATTTCTTTAGGACCCCTTCCATGTAGGTTTCCCATAACTCCAAATATTTATCAACGAGGGGGAATAATATATTAATTTTCAATGGATCTCCTTTTTCCAGTAGGATTTTTTAGTTGAATGGAACAACATAAAATGGTTGAATGTATTTTAATATTTCTTAGAATAACTATGGTGAATCCAAATTAGAAATGACATTAATGCTTTTTGTCAAGTGGCATTGGGGTGACCTCAATTTGATTCACAAGTAGAGAGAAAATCAAGCCACGAGAAAAGTTTCCAATTTTTACAGCCAAAACTTGTAGAGCTGGAAAGTTGAATTTTTAAGGGTATATCTTCCTTAATATTACTTAAAATTTCTACTATGACCCCAATCTGAAAATCACATCAAAACATTGCTTTAGATGACACTAGTGTGATTGCAATTAGGCTCATAAACAAAAAGAAATGCTAAAGTTATGCCACAATATAATAATCAATTGCTCTCATTCTTTTGGCTATGGTTTTGAGGTCACAACTTAAAATGGTTGTAACTTTCTCAGTATGGATCATAATTGCAATTATAACCCATTTCGGAAATGGTGACACAAATGCACTTCTGATGGCATTTGGTGTGACTGCAATATGGCTTCCAAGCAAGGATAAATTCCACCACAAGATAATCTGCAAAAAAAATAAAAAATGATTTCATATGACCTAAATTGTTGCTTTTATACTACTTGTTAAGATTGATAGTACCTAATAATAACAAGAATAGAAATAACACACAATTAGACATCAAATGATTTCTTTTGTCCACTCTAATCAAGTGAGGTAAAGCTCTCCTAACCACTTCAAATGGGATGATCTCCAATACTAGTGCCAAAGCATGATAGATAAACATTCCTTGATTACATGAGGAGTACTACATCCCTATTTACAACCACTCTGTCTATCACTGCAGTAATCCACCATTAGTGGACCTTACATAATGAACATAGTGATTTTTATTTATTAAACATCATAGTAGCCTTTTATTAATGACTAGTCCACTTTATATTAATTAACCAAAATACATCTTTAAATTTAACTGTAATGGACATTTAGGCCATTATTACATTACCAAAGAGGTTCATGATGATAATTGTGTCTTGCTCTAGTGCTAGAGTAAAGTTGATACAAGGTAATTTGGGAACTATAGCATATATTGTATTTGACATAGTAGTTTTGGATTATTTGGCTTTACGCAACTTACTAATATTATAATACAGAAATGTAGTTCATCATAATGACATGGTAAGGATGCTATTAGAATGGGGCTTGTTGTGGGATTTTTCACTCAAATTTAATTTGTGTGGTTAGCTAAAGTTTAATGACAAACTAACCAGTGTTTTGGTTACTTGATACATTACTTTTATGTTTTTAGGCATGCTTTCTATTCCCTTGATGTTAGTGATCTCTCTGATACTACAACCTTGTTTTCCCTCTTTTTTCAGAAGTTGATGTGACATTTGTGTGTGCGTCATCTATCCATCCTTACTTCTTCCCTCTACTTCTATTTCTCTGTCGATCTCATTATATCATCCTTGGAAAAGTATTGGCATGAGGGAAGCATCCATCCGATCTTTTCTCTATTATTTCTTATTTATTTTAAGAAGGATATGTGATGGTTTCTCTCCACTACCTTGCAATGACGTTATTTTTGTCTTCTCTTAATTATACTTGAATTTCACTAATAATAATTTGGATTTATATATTGCTTTTAACACCAAATTGACATCATCGTAAACATATGAATATCCCTTTAAGTATGACCTAAATATGGTTCAAGGAATCTCAACTTTAACCTAAGCACGTGGAAGAGTAATTTCTGAGGCGTGAAGTTCTATTAGAGGCACTATTCTTTTTCTGTTTCGGTTAGAAAAAGGGTTTCTCTTGGTTTTATGTGACTTTCAATTTATCACTTGTAGCATGTTGAGAAATGGGAAAGAATAATGTATGCCATTTATCTTGCAGAAATTGATGTTGAATGAAAGGCTACAAAGTTTAGCAAGCTACAATTTTCTTTGGTAAAGGCAGAGGAACATCTTAAAAAGTTTCCTAAGAATACACCATATACAGAGTTTGAACACAAGTAATATATGGATTTTTCTATTGCAGATATGTTATTTCTTTTACCCAATATATCAAAACAAGAAAAATATTAACACTGTAGGAATTGTTTGAGGACCTCATTAAGGTTGATTTTTATGATGTCCTACTTGATTGATACCTTCTCATGAAATGAATGTTTTAAATATGAATAATATGTTCTTGAAACAAATTAGATTCAAAATTTATAGATATTAAATATAAATAAATAAAAAAGTCAGTGCCTTCTTTGATTGTTACTTGACTTTGGTGTGGGCAGGTTACAGGAAATGGGATTGGAAAAAGGGTGGGGAGAAAGTGTTGAGCATGCTTTGGATGTGATTCATTTGTTGTTCGAGATCCTTTAGGCACCTCAACCATCAAATTTGGAAATGTTTATAGTATGGATTCCTATATTTTTTAATGTTGTGATTCTTTCACCTCATGGTTATTTCGGGCAAGAAAATGTTTTAGGAATGCTAGACAAGACATTGGTGGATAGGTAAACAATTTCTTTGTAATTGTAATCTCCATTCCAGGATATCCTCTCTTTATTATTTGATTGTATATTGAATGCTTCTTTTCATTTTTGTTTGTATTTTAACCATGAAATTGAAAATACTTGGTATCATGTTCCTTTAAAAAAATCCAAAGTTGAAGATGGGTTTAGTATTACATGATATTAATTGAAATCCTTTTAGTTATTTTGTGTTAAAATCATGACTATTAATTTTTTTACTTTCATTTTTTTATTTGAACATAGGTTGTCTATATACTTGACCAAGTTCATGCATTTTAGAATGAAATGTTGTGAATAAAACAACAAGTATGAGACATCACACTTTATATGATTTGTTTTAACAAGTTATCTACAACCTGAGCTTTGTAACATGTAACTTAGTTGGCATGATTGTGCCTAAGTTTTCTATGAAGGTTGAATACTAAGTTACTAAGGTGTTCTTTTCTATGGTGACATTTTAATTTTTTTGTTTATACAGGTCATCTGGCCACATAGTGGCCACTATTGCCCAAGTGAAGAAAACTTGTTCGAATTTCTTGCTTTATGGGGGCAAATAGCATTGACATTGTTGATGTTGAGGTATATTTTATATAAATATTTTATAGTATACTTTAGTTTATATTCAAGTATTCATCATCTTTCATTTCTTATAATTTCCATTGTATCTTCTTTCATTTTCAAGAGAGGAAATCAATATTGATAGTAACAAGCAGGTATTGAAGAAGGTGGATAACATTTACACTGGAGCAACAAATACAAAAAGAGAGAGATAAGATAGCCGGTCTAGTGATACCCTTAGAGCCAGTATCCTGCATAAGACACACACATAGAGATTGATGGTCAAGCCTTCAGAATTGGTGAATTCATTTGCAATGCCTTGGCAAGACAATGATAATGTTTTCAAATGATAGAACATTACTTCATGTGTAAATTGTAGTCCAACCAATATTAAGTTGGAAACTCATATTGTAATACTTGAAATTTTATATCATAAAATTTATGTGGTTTAAATTATTTATATTTGCACTTTATATTATTTAGTATTTTCATTAACATATGTAACTTTTTGTTTTCATATTAGATGAATGTTCACATTATATGACATTTTTTTTTAATTTAGTCATAAAATCATACTCATTAATTTATGTTGATTTATAATGAACTCAAAATCAATTTAAAACTACTAAATTAGAAGTTTATATTGATTAATGATGAACACAAATAAAATGAATATATGACTAATATAGTCATTTATAATGATTATTAATGAAATTTAATGAAATGAATAAAAACAACTGAATTAGTCGTTTATATAATGAATATGAAACTACCAAAAAATGATAAATGACTACATCAAATGATAAGTTTGTGATTACAAATGAAGACTAAATTTTTCATATATACGACTATTAGTAGCTAATTTAGAGTATCTTATAACGCGACCGAAATTTAGTCATATTTATTTGGTCATTAATTGGTTTCAAACAATGACTAAAATTTCATATATATGACTATTAGTAGCTAATTTACAGTATCTTATAATACGGCCAACATTTTGTTCATATTTCTTTGGTCATTAATTGGTTTTCTTGGATAATCATAAAGTAATATATTTCGTTGTATATTTGGTCATTAATTGCAGCAATTAATGACTAAATATACTACTACATGATAAAATTGAGACAACTAATTAATGATTAAGCTAAAAATGACTAAAAGTTGGCCGCATTATAACATACTGTAAATTAGCTACTATTGGTCACCAACTGAAAAATGGTCATTTGTAGGCAAATTATGCTCATTTTTTTAGTAACTAATTAGTCATTTTGTAATAGTGAATAATATACATCATGTAAATATCATATAACAAACATATAAACGAGAAAATAACCAACAAATAAACCATGGCAACTCAACCATAATATTACTATTATAATCAATACATATATACATGAATCATAATAGAAAATGCCTCTTATTAACATATGATGTTATATACCTAGGGGGGATAATATGGGGTACCGAGGGAGGTACCCAAGGTAATAATGTAATAATGGGATGGGCCATAGTAATAAATAAGGTGGTTAACCCATATCATGTAAGGGACCACAAGTAGTTAGTAATAATGTAATGGGCCAATGGTATTAGTGGATGGTATGAGGGAACCATGGTAATGATCCATGGTATTGCATGTATGAGGCCTATGTAGAGGCTAGAGACTCCACATGGAGGAGGGGAAAGAATAGTGTCAAGGAATTATTGTATGAACAGGCATATGGCTTGTGGAGTGTTCTCCTTCCTTAAGGAGTGAATGTATGGTGTTGCCCTACCTTAAGGGTTGATATTAATAAAGTGAATCATTTCTATCTACTTCTCTCTTATTATTTCTGGGTTATATTTGTATTCTCATATATTTTCAGATCATATATATAAAACGTGGTATCAGATCTTGTTATTGATTGGGTTATTTCTGTTATCATAATCTATTTATGGGTTAGATCTACAACAAGTGGTATCATAGCACTTTCTTGGGCAAAAAAGTGGAGAATTTTTTTTACTTTTTGCAGGATTTCAGGGGTGTCGAGTTTATAGATCAGATCTGTATGTTTTGGTGCAATATCTGCAAAATCTAATTGCAGATATGGATTCTATGTGAAAAAATACCCAATTTCAAAAAAAAAAATCAGCTGAATCGGAGTCCGATGAAGGAGATATCGTTGATCTAAAAATCAGTGGGGTTGTAGATAATTTTTCAGGGCAGCGAGTTTGCAGCACAGATCTGGACGTCTTGGTGCAAGATCTAAAAAATCTAATTGTAGATCTGGATTCTTTGGGAAAAAATACCCAATTTCAAAAAAAAAAAATCAGTTGAATTGGAGCCCAGATGAGGGAGATATCGCTAATTTAAAATCATCTCTTTTTGCAGAAATTTTGGTTACGGCGGGAGAGTTGCAGCACAGATATGAAATTCCAGTGCCTGGATCAAGATTTCTATCACATGGGTAGATGAAGAATGATTGTTCCATTTCTGAAAACAGGTCATAATAGGGATTATGAGCAATATTAATTAAACTGTGACAATTTCAAATTTTCGCCAAGTTTTTTTCAAAACCCTCTTCATGGCGGGTCACGGTTTTACAGGAAACGATAATGGTCCTACTATTGAAGAATACATGAAAAAACAGAAATCATTATGGAGAAACAATTGGAAATGTTGGATAGTGGAGCTATTTAGAGAGGAGGCAGCCACATGATGGGGATTACTTAACCAAAAGAAGTGTCTCAACCTGCCCGATGAAGAATTTGAAAAATTACTTTTAGACAGATGGTCTCATGCCAGAAAACAAGATAAGGAGAAACATGTGGGTATATCCTTATTACAGGTTCATGGATTGATTCAAAAAGAGAAGATCATTGTTTCTATCAATCCTAGTTGCAAGCATAATTTCATCAATGTTAATTTGGCAAACAAATTGCAAGTTCCAACAAAACAAATTGAAAATACACAAGTTGATGATGAGGATGTTCAAATTTATAAGGATTTGAAGCTTTCTATGGATAAGTATGTGTTTCATGGTGATTTTTATACTTCAGAGATGGATAATATGGGTGTTGTTTTGGGATATCCTTGGATGGAATTTGCGGGTACTATCAATATTAATGTGCAGAAGAAATTCATGAAGCTCTGGTATAAAAAGAAGAAAATTACATTACAGGATATTTCCATTAATAAACAAGTAGAGTCCAAAGAGGCTGAAGGAAAAGATGTTCCAGAGTCTGACATATTAGATGATGAGCGAATGATGATAGACAATCAAACACAAATAGAGGCTGAAGGAGAAAAGGTTACAGGTGTTGATACATCAGAGGAGGGCTCAGTGGTTGAAGTCATATTGGAAAAGAAGACACCACAACAGGCACCACAGCAGGGTGAATTAAAGAAAAAGACACCATGGGTTAAAACTTCAACATATCGTCACCTACATCACCCCGCAAGAAAACAACCAACAAGATGGCAACCAATTAGCCACAAGGACAACAACCCCCATATGACGGATAGCGAGGAGCGAAGATCCACCTACTACACATCAAAGCGCTGCCATGGTCAACTTCCATCTCAAGCAAGCGAGGCACCAGCGAGATCGAGGGTTCACCTTTCTCTTGGATGGCTAGATGCACGTGCATGGTACCAGTGGACTACTCTTTTGAGTAGATCTTATTATTTGTCTTCTTCCCATGTTTCGGGGATGAAACATGCTAAGGGGGGTGGAGTGTTATATACATAGGGGGGATAATATGGGGTACCAAGGGAGGTACCCAAGGTAATAATGTAATAATGGGATGGCCCATAGTAATAAATAAGGTGGTTAACCCATATCATGTAAGGGACCACAAGTAGTTAGTAATAATGTAATGGGCCCATGGTATTAGTGGATGGTATGAGGGAACCATGGTAATGATTCATGGTATTGCATGTATGAGACCTATATAGAGGCTAGAGACTCCACATGGAGAATGTCAAGAAATATAGTCAAGGAATTGTGAGGAACTATTGTATGAACAAGCATATGGCTTGTGGAGTGTTCTCCTTCCTTAAGGAGTGAATGTATGGTGTTGCCCTACCTTAAGGGTTTGATAATAAAGAAGCATTTCTATCTATTCAGATCTTGTTATTCTTGGGTTTATTTATATTTTCATATAATTCCGGGTTAGATCTACAACAGGTTCCTAGGTTCCATCGTTCAACACCAACAATAGGGGCTTTATCTTCATCAATTTCAGTCCCACTCCCACAACTTCCACATGCACCATCTTATTCATTGCCACCACGTGGAGGCCCATTGCCACGTACTCTTCGTGGTGGGAGGAGGAGAGATTAGTAGATATATTCACAATTTACTACTTTTGTCATAGATTAATCATTACACTTGTAGGCTTGCTGTGAATTTGAACCTTTTTGTCTTGGCAATGGCCTAGTGGCCTATTTTGTAAACATCATTATTTGAATTTTGAACATGACTAATGTTGATAGTTGCTCACTTGCTAAATAATATGCTTTATATTTTATGTTGCATATCTTGTTCCAGAACCTCTAGCTTCAATAGCATATCTATATGAAGATAAAGATCCATACCCATATTATAATATGCTTGAATGTTTTATGTTTTATAATATTCTTAAAAGTTTGATATATGTATGTAATTGCTAGAATATAGATGGTTGATGCTCGAATAATTAATTATTGATGTACAATGGAATAATGGATGTCATATCTATCTTGATTTTTGTAAAAATATGCATGTTTTCATGTCTTTTACAACTAATTTGGTTTTTGGGATGTTTGTTTTGAATATAAATGCAATATATATAATATATATATATAATATATATATATATATAATAATATATATAAGATATATATAGTAGACGCTTCGCTTCCTAGATTTTTGGAAAATGACATTTCCGTGTCCCCGCTTCCAAAAAACGTTTCCACTTCATTCCCGTTTCGTGCAACGTTGGATTAAACACTTCAATATAGTACTTTTTCTTTCTCCCTAGCTCCTTATCCCAAGTACGATTATGGAACTTATCCATAACAAAAGCTTTTATCTCTTTACTATTTATGAGACATGTGTTCAAGCAAATACCACATTTACTAAACCATTTGTTATTTTGCTACATTCAAGTCTTCCTTCTTTTGCACAATATGTCATTAAATACAACCTTAGGTCATCTGCCCTCTTCCATTTGCTCAATTTTGTTTAAATACCTTTTGACTCGCACCATAACAATTGCTTCAATAGGAGCAACCCTTGCTTCACTTAACAAGATAGTATAAGGAACTACACTTTCATTTTAAATTTGTTTGTAATCAAATTCTTATGAATTTTCTCAATTTGTTTCCACTACATGTCAGATGTACTGTTGGCCCACAATTCACAACCATAGAGAATCACCGGAATCACTAGAGGCCCAAAAAGAGTTTGAATGGTTTTCCAGTCCCATAACTCTACCTCTCTACACCTATTTTGAAAAGCATAAAAAAAATTTCAACCCCCCAAAGTTCTTTTTTTCTACACCCATCCCAGCTTAGATTTTTGTTGAAGTCAATTCCGAGGCATTTGTAATCCACAACTTCTTCCATAATGTTGCTTGCAAAGTAGAACTTATGTTAGTTTTTTTTTTAAAGAAAACCACTACTTTCGTTTTGCTAATATTGACTTGCATCCCTGCCCTTCTACAAAAATGCTCAAGGGATAGTAAGTTCTCTTGTAAACCAAGAGGAGATTTAGCATTCAAAATAAGGTCATTTCCATACAAAAGAAGCCTTATAACACAAGGTATTTATGTTTGAAACATTTCCAATACTTGCTAAATGCCACTCTCAATAACATGATTTTATCTATGAAGGAAAGGAGAGGAAAGTTGCATGGTAATTATATTTGTATCACAGTTTTTTATTTATTAGTATAGTTATATAAATTAAAAGGCTAATAAAAGTTGATAGCCATTAATATTTATGTGTCATTTGTAATGTTGAGAATTCATAAAGTAGGAAACATTATGAAATGCAAATCATCCATATTTTTATTTTTTAAAGAATGGAAATTCTAGAAATCTTATTCTTAAATACGCTATCCCTATCAACATAATTATCTTTATTTATTTAGTTATATGTATTAATATGAAAATTGTTATATATTCATATCTATAACGAATTACTTCTTTTAATTAGTGTGGAACCATATTTTTTATATAAAGAAATATTTATGCCATGTAAACAATTTTTATATGAATAGATGTTAGGTATATCTAATTTATAAATGGGTGTTTTTTCTTTAAAAAGCATGTGAAAGGGGTATTATGAAGTACTGCCAATAAGAAATCTCTTTTATTTTGCAGGAAGGGAGTAGGGAGAGACCAAGTAACAAGTGTGTTCACACTATAACCGACTAATAATTATGTTAGTAGAAGGCACCACTTCTTTGTGGTTGCGTCAATAACATGACCCTACTAAAATAATATAAGAGTTTTTGCTCCTAGATCTAGGATATTGAAAAGGAGTGCATGCACATTTATCTCTATTATTCATACAACTTTCTTCTATTTGTTGATTACTCAATTATCTCTCTTCTCTCAACACTTACACAATGCCCTTGTCAAAAAGAAAATGGCACTTTGGCCCTTGATCCATCTAACTTTCCTATGGAAAAAGGCTCTTGAGGGGTGACATAATTATTAATTGTAAAAAGTTATGATACTCTACGACTAACCTTTTAGTTTTTATCCCAATTATATTGAATTTTAACAAATTAGTAAATTGTTGGACACATTAGCATTTAAAGCAAAAGTGAAATTATAGGACCATCACATAAATGGTGCATAGAGTAATGCAACCCACAAATATGCAAAAATATATTCATCACGTGATATTTTCCAACATTATTATCTTCAAAGTTGACACTCAAAGAATAACGCAATGTTTTGTTACAACTTTTATATGTATAACATTGAATTATACATTACTATTTAATAAATCTCACAATTTATTTATACATAGTACTAGATATAACTACTCATTTAGTGAGAAATAACCCATAAATTAGGGGATCTCTTTTAATAAGGGTTAATTACATAATATCCAAGCTAACAAAATTCCTAAATCATAAGATAATCAATGGATTGGATCCACTTAAAAGGTAAACTAAACACCTTGGACCATGTCAGCTCCACCTTGTCATGTCCTATTGGTTATGGACCAAGTATCAACTCACTTATTTGACTCAATCAACTAATAACTTAAATGTGGTTGTTTCCTTCACTAATCTTCCACTTGTGGATCATCTTAAAGTCATTGTACAGACCCTTTGATTTATGCCTCAATGCCCTTCTAGTTTGCAACAAGCTATTTTCACCTTTTAGTGCGATGGAAAAAGCGTGATTCTCAAATTTCATCTTGTTCTCTTCATATGTGACCAACCCTTGCATCTCATCACATTTTCTCTTATCAACACTTCATAACCCATCACAAATCTCTATCATGTCATCAATCCTACATCATTAATTGATCCACTGGTGCCTCCAACATATCAACTTACATTAAACCATGATGTCTTAGCTCCATATTCTTTGGTCATGTTAGTAGAGTCTTACAATTGAATCAGTTGGTGTGTTTATCATTTCCAATGATAAAAATAACCAAATTTGTAATAACTTTGGAAATAATCAACCAATTTCCATGAATCATGAGATTTTATTATTCCATTACCTAGCGTTACAACCACCACATTGATACTAATCCCATTTTTGTAATTATATAAATGTTAATCAAATTCACTTTTAAATTGTTCAATAATTTTGCATAGTGTCCTCAACACAGTGACCTTTCTCTACAACAATTGCAAAAACTTAAGTCGCAACAATTTCCTTGTGTCATTTTTATTGTGCTAACCTTTATAGTTCATTATTTTATATTAAGAATAGATGTATAATTGAGTTAATTCATTTTGTTTGATTTGCTATTTATTTTGTGTGGCCACTTAATAGTTAAGTACCATTAATGCTCATCTTGATTCAGATTTTATGTAGGAAAAAATAAAATACAAATATGAGCAAAACACAAAGATACAACAGAAATAGAACTTCAATTAATTAATAACAAAGTATTGAAAATTGTTTACATGCAGAAAGGAAATAAAATAGCTCAAACGATGATAGCTTATCTCTAAGAAGAGATGTGGCGGCTACATGCCTTCTGAACTATGTTACAATGAGGCTCAGAGGCCTATTTATTATTGAAAAACAATAGAAAACCCTACACATCCAAAAATGTAACCCTAGGAGATGAAGCACCAAAACTATGGGCCTCATTTGGGTAAATTGGTACATCAACTTCTTGGGGTCGTAACTTTGGCATAAGATCTTTGTTTGGCTATCATAATATCTCGTTTCGAAGATCTCAAAGAGGAGGTCGAAAAAAAGTCGTGATACTCTTCTTGTAGGCAGCTAATATGGGCGTTGTATAAAAAATTCCAATGACCACAAATACACAATTGTTTCCATGCTTGGTAGAAGGAAGGCCAGACATATAGTCCATGGATATAGATTCCTAGGGCTAGCTGGGAGTAGGCAAAGGAGTATACAAGTCTTTCTTCTTAATAGTTGGCTTGGCGATGGCATAGGAAGTACAGGATCTAATGTCTTTTCCAACATCCTGTCGAAGATTTGGCCAATAAAAATACTTTTGTAGTATGGCCACAAATTCTCCACACCAAAGTGTCTTGCAACCTAATTGTAGTGTGCCTCCCAAATCAGCTTCACACGCTCACTTGAAGGAAAATAAAGGTGGCCCAGGTAGCATAATAATTCATCCTGGAAGTGGAAGTATAGAACTTTCCTGCCATCCACTAGCATCTGGTATGTGGTGGTGAACCCTAGATCATTTTATATAGTTGCGACCATCCAAAGGTCTTGTGGCCACAAGAGTTAAGAACAGTGGTTAGTTTTGCAATTGGTGGTTGACTAAGGCAATCTGCAACATGATTGGTGCTTCCCTTATCGTACTTGATATTCAAATGGAATTGTTGTAGATATGTGGACCACTTCTGATGGCGATTGCTCTGCAACTTCCCTTGGGTCTATAGAAACTACAAGGGTCAGTGTATGTGTGGATGACCATCTCTTTCCCCAGAATGTAATTTTTCCATTGTCGACAAGCTTGCACGATGGAATACATCTCCTTATCATAGGTGGGGTATTTCCGAATTGTGTCGGAAAGTGTCTCACTATGATAGGCCACCAGATGCCCTTACTAGATGAGAACTGCACCAAAATCATAGTTAGAGGTGTTTGTCTCGATTTCAAATGGTTGTTCCAGGTCTGGTAAAGTGAATATAGGTGCAGAGTAGAGGTAGTGCTTTAACTCAATGAATGCCTTTTGTTGGGACTTGGACCATGAAAATTTTTCTTTAGTTCCAGCCTTGGTAACCTAAATCAAAGGCCAAGTAATATGGGAGAATCCTAACACGAACCTCAGATAAAAATTGGCAAGGCCCAAAAATTTGCAAAGCTTTGTGAGAGTGGTCGGGGCTGGCTAATCCCGATTGACTTAGATCTTAGTTGGATCCAAATGCATGCCTTGCTCATCTATGATGTAACCCAGATATTGGACCTCTCTCATGCCAAAGGTGCATTTCTCTTGGTTGGCACATAGTTTTTGTTGCCATAAAGTTTGAAGGGCATGTCGAATGTGTTGCAAGTTCTCTTCCCAACTCTTGTTGAAGATAAGAATCTCGTCTATATATACAACCATGAATGAGTTCATGAAGGGCCACAAGATGTCATCCATTAGCCTCATAAAAGTGGCAAGGGCATTTGTCAACCTCAAGGGCATGACCAACCATTCAAAAAGGTCCTCCTTGGATTTCAAGGCGGTCTTCCATACCTCTGTGGGCTCTATTGGAACCTGGTGATAGCCCGACTTCAAATCAATATTGTTGAAATACTTGGCCCCTTTGAGCTGGTCAAAAAGGTAATTAATCTATGAGATTGGATACCTGTTCATGACAGTGATTTTGTTCAGTGCCCGATAATCAATGCAGAGCCTCCAGGTCCCACCCTTCTTTTGTACAAGTACAATAGGGCTCTCGCAAGGTGAGGAAATTGGTCAGATGTGCCATTTTTGCAAGAGCTCCTAGGTCTACCACTTGATCTCTTTATTTTCCATAATGGAGTGGTGGTATATTGGCCCATTGAGTAGAGGTGCTTCGGGGGTTAGATTGATCAAATGCTTTGTTAAAATGTGTAACTAGGTTTGGTCTTCATAATGACATATGTATTCATGATTTTTATGTAATGGGAAAAATAAATTTATTATTGTTGTTCTTGAGGCATGGGTTTCATGCTCAAGGAAATTTAGTTTTTAGGTCAATTTTCCATTGTGAGCTCCTAAGGTTTTTCATTAAATCTACAAGTCATTAAGTCATTGTCATGTATGAAAGACCCAGTTAGGGCATGTTACATATTGTAAAATAAATTTTATTTGAGTCAAAAGGAGTCAAAGAACCCTCTAAGACCTCGTCAAGATCCAAGCAACAAGTTGGCCTACCAAACAGTGACAAGTCGACCCATAAGAAGTGACATAAAGACTATAAATAGAGAGCTCGAATTCATTTGTTAGGGCATCAATCATGTTCGTTCAAGAAGCATAGGAAGCTCGTGTAAATCCAACGAAAAAGGAGAGAAGAAAAGAAGGAGATGAACAAAGATTATAAGTATTGTTTTTGGGTTATTCATCTCACACATGCAAGACAGTTAGGGGTACTCTATGTGGCAGCGAAGGTCAAAGTTACAATCATCTCAGGAAGCCAAGAAAAATAAGGTGTCAAGGATCACTTAATAGAGCTGAGTTGTTAAGGAAGGAAGATCATCCACAACGAAGAAGTAAAGTCATGTAAATTTGTACTATTTAGTCCACACGTACGTAATTTCAGAGATCACACACAGACCGAAATTGCAAACCTATGGTAGGTGCCAAAAAATTGAAGAAGATTCGAAGTCTGTAGTGGTGCACTCAGTTTGACCAGTGTTGACTCTATGGAAGAAGTGCTAATTGAAAAAAGTGTTTTGAATTGGTCTTGGAGGGATTCTTGGTCAAGGGTCTAGGGCTTGGAATCCTTCAATTGAAGATTCTATAAGAAGAATAATTCTTGTGGATTTTCCTCTCATTGGGAGAGCTTTTGGTCCTAGCTAAACGCCCATATCTTGTGTACTCTTGTCTCATTGTTCCGTATGTTTTGGTAATTGTTTGATGAAATAAACACAATAATAATCAAGTTGAAGAAGAATCTAACTAAGAGAAGTAAAAAGTCATTGCAATAAATTATCAAAGAAAGAGAAATCACTCATCTTGCTGCCCCTAGATTTCTCAACATGGTATCAAAGCTAAGTTGACAAGTCAGGGAAGGGCAGCTTGAAAAAAAACTACTAAAATAAGAATCAAAGAAAGGACAATACATCAAGGAGGACATCAAATCTTCAAGAAGGGATACTCAAAGGTCGAGTTCAAGGAAATCACTAAGCAGACTTCATCAAACTATGGGATCAATTCTTTTACTATATCCATAATAGAGGTAGCGAAGAGATCTACCATCAAGATCTTTTGAAGAATGAAAACAATACAAGGTGGAACAAAAGTCTGGGCTATATTCCATAATATAAGAGCCTTGGGCATGCATATATATAAAGATATGTTTTGATCCCTACATTTAGGAGGTAGAAGACCTAATCCTTCAACCATAGGAAGGTCAAAAACCGTTAACAAGAAAAGTGAGCTTCTCTGTATCATAAAAGGATTGTTCTCATCATTCCAAGAATTCAAATCTACAATAGCAACCACAGAACCAAGACTTTGAAGTAAGTACAATTGTTTTCTCCATTCAAGAACTTAAATCTCCTAGCGAAAGGTGATAAAGGAGGCAGAGTCAAAATTCGTTTCTAAGATATGATCTTCTTCTGGACATATATAGATTTGATTCTCATCTCAGTAAAATTATGATACATAGACATCATCATCCTCTGGATATACGTATAATTTCTCTTAGTCAAAATTAGAGCTTGTTAAAATTTGAAGTGCAGATCCCTCCATCTATGTGATAACATAAATCTTATCTTCAAGACATGTCCTCGTGACATGTCTACTCTATTCTACTTTACAATTTCAATCCTATGGTGATCGAGTCCCTGTGGCATAAAAGATGCAGTCACCAATATCATATATATTTGTTCTATGAAAATTGATCAATCAAAAGAAGACCATAGAAGGATCTAACTTCTAAAAAAAGATCCATTAACTATGAATAATTTTGAAAGAATTAAGGAAGTAGACCTAAAGCAGCCTAGTCATCAAGCAAATGTTGAAATTGTACCATCACTAGAGGTTTCTTTATAAACATTGATATACTTGTAGTTTTGGTTGAAGACCTGTGAAGCTATAGGGACATCAATCCAAGATCAATGAACAGGGTCTCTGTGACAATCATATACTTGAAAGAAGGAGCAGATGAGTACATTGAAAAATATCTCACACCCTAAAGCAAATCAATGAAGATGGCATCCAAAATTGCAAGTCATCATGACAAAGGTAAGTAACCATAAGGTGTATATGGGATATTTTATTAAGGATCCATCGTAAGATGTTTTATGGTTGAAGATATGATTCTAGGGTTTGTTAGTATTTCAGGGAAAGGATGAACCCTAGCATGACATGAAGGGGGAAGATAATTTGATCTAGGGTTTGAACTTAAGAATCCCTAGGATGACCTCATGATTGCATAAAAACCCTAGAGAGAAAACTTGACATCATGTTTCGATATCACATACTTTGCTTGGGGTGCTTGTTAATAAATGTTACTGGTACAAGAAGTAAAGATGGATGGGTTGAGCCTTTGTTTTTAAGAAACATATGATGGAAGAAGGAAATTGTATAACTATGGATGGTTGGTTCATAGTAAGATGGAGAGAAGGATGAAAAAGGCCTTCACAATGGCAATCGAGAATAAAAGCATTATGACAGGATGCATCATTTTAGGGGATGGCATCATTATAGCATACGATTGAAGAAAGAGCTCATGATATCATTATAGAATCCTGAAATATAGTTGAAGTAAAAGTCTATAGTAGTCATCATAAGTAGCTCCTGGTAACCTCATTAAAATCATAAGTGGTGCTTATGGATAGAAGAAAGTCATCTAGCATGATAGAAGGAAATTCATCATATATCATCATCATGAGAAAGGAGTGTTTGCCAGATGAGGATAATTTAGATCCTCTGTTGAATCTTGAAGGAAGCATGTGTCTCGCTAAGAATTCCAACTTGTATGGGATTCATTGTTTAGAAGGATGGTGGCATGGTGACAAAGGAATGCAGCATGTCAAAATGGTTTGAAATACTCTCAATATAGAAAAGAATGAAGTTGTTGAAGGAAGCATAGATGGCTAAAAGAAGGAAAGAGGTATGTATGCATGTATTCAATTGAGTCATGTCATCATATGGTTGCATGCGTAACTGCTCTAACTCATGAGCATATCAAAGAAAGGGGATCTCCTTCTTTGAAAATATGCATGAAGGCATGGTTCACATATTGACTAGATGAAATCAACATAATATGTCGTCATATGGGATATAAGTTGGTTGACAATGATGAAGGAACTATGGATGGAAGTCTGTGGAAAGCAATATGTGAAAGAAAGAAGAGATCATGAAAGATGCAACTATGATCACATAGAAAAGGAAATCAACATCCAATAACTAGACGAATTGGCCATGAAATATCCATATAAAAGGCATGAAGACCCTGATAAGGTCTGTAAAGAAAGGAGACCCTTGACATTGAATATCTTGGAGATGTGACAATATGTGTGCGGGATGTTGATGTTGTGAACAAACAAGATGTCATGATGAAATGCCATAACAAAGGGTAACTTTGATTTGATGTTCTTTTCTAATTTTTGAAAATCATCTAGGTGGATTGATATAGGGCTAACAGAAGAGAGTTGTAGATGTCGTCCACAACTAAGCACACATGTGGTTGGATTGAACATCCTAAAGGAAACATGATGTGGAAGAAGTAGCCATATGATGGAATGACCATATGTGGACTAGAGGATCATTTTCCAATAAGGGGTATGATGACATGATTGACTTGAGGAAAGTGATGGATGGTCGATGTCCTACATGAAGTCCCAAAATATGAAAACTCCATAATGTTGAAAATGAACTTCATGACATCAAAAGAAGGAGTCCCACAAGCAGTTGATAGTCCCATGATCTCCACCTAGAACAAAGATATGTTGGAAGCAAGTCATTGGTTAAGAGGGAGCTTCAACAAGTCCCTAGATAAGAGGGAGCTTGGGTACATTCCTTTTATAGGAATGGGTATATCCTCCAGTTGAGAGGGAGAGATAGATTGTCTTCACTTTAGGAAGAAAAGAGGGGAGGATTGGGTAAGCATCTGGCATCTGTTACTCTTTGAAGTTGCGGTAGGGAATCCAAGATAAGAGTATTCGTAGAGTATCGATATTATTTGAGGACTGGCAATCCAAGGTAAGAATAGTTTTGGAAGGACATTCCTTGTGAACACCTAGGTGGGGTATGTTCCTTGAGAGACAATGTTGATGATGTCTATAAATCATTGGCCTTGCCAGCATTGTGCTCTGATGTTGTGGAGAGATAGAGTTGTTAGTCAAGGCCTTGCTATGTAAATCTAGGTTGATATGATGCTAAACAAATGGTTTACCAATTTGACTCTTCTTATGAGAATTATTCAAATTGAGAATGTATAAGTACCTTGTATGGATTATGAATACCTCCCTAGTTAAAAGGGAGTGTTGAAATATGTAACGAGGTTCAGTCTTCATAATGACATATGTAATCATGATTTCTATGTAATGAGAAAAATAATTTTATTATTTTTGTTCTTAAGCCATGGGTTTCATGTTGAAGGAAATTTATTTTTTAGGTCAAGCTCCCATTGTGAGCTCCTAGGGCTTGTCATTGAGTTCACAAGTCATTAAGTCATTGTCATGTATGAAAGATCCAATTAGGGCATGTTACATATTGTAAAATAAATTATATTTGGGTCAAAAGGAGTCAAAGAACCCTCCAAGACCTTGTCAAGATCCAAGCAACAAGTTGGCCTACCAAACAGTGACAAGTCGGCCTAGGGATAGTGACAAGTTGGCCCACAACAATGACATAAAGACTATAAATAGAGATCGCAACTTCATTTGTTAAGGCATGAATCAAGTCCGTTCAAGAAGCACCAAAAGCTCATGTAAATCCAGTGAAAAAGGAGAGAAAAAAGGAAGGATATGAACAAAGATTATAAGGACTATTTTTGGGTTATTCATCTCACACGGGCAAGATAGTTAGGGCTACTCTATGTGGTAGCGAAGATGAAAGTTACAGTCATGTCAGGAATATGAGAAAAATAAGTGGTCAAGGATCAATTAATAGAGTCGAGTTGTTAAGGAAGGAAGATCATCCACAAATAAGAAGTAAAGTCTTGTAAATATGTCCTATTTAGTCCACTCATGTGGAATTTCAGAGATCACAAGCAGACTGAAATTTCAGACATGTGTTAGGCACCGAAAAAGTGAAAAATAGTCGAAGTATGTAAGGGTGCAATTAGTTTGACCATCATTGACTCTATGGAAGAAGTGCTAATTGAATGAAGTGTTTTGACTTGTTCTTAGAGGGATTCTTGGTCAAGGGTCTAGGGCTTGGAATCTGTCAATTGAAGATTCTAAAAGAAGAATAATTCTTATGATTTTTCCTCTCACTGGGAAAGGTTTTGGCCCTGATTGATCACCTATATCTTGTGTCCTCTTGTCTCATCGTTATTTATGTCTTGGTAATTGTTAGATAAAAGAAACACAATAATAATCAAGTTGAAGAAGAATCTAACTAAGATAAGTAAAAAGTCATCACAAGAAATTATCAAAGAAATAGAAATCAGTCATCTTGTTGCCCCTAGATTTCTCAACATGCTTGACCTAATAGTGTAAGGGCACCCTTGTGGGTGAAGAAAACATGTCCTTATATTCTTCCATGACCTTATCCACTTGATTCTATTGCGTGGAGGAACCTTTCCTGGGGGCCATGGATGTGGCCACGATCTTCTCCTTACTTTGAGAGCGAATAAAAAAGAAAATAAATTTCCCGTCTAGGAGATGATCTTACTACATTGCTTAATAGAGATCAAAGAGATGGCAGTAGGTAGGGATACCTTTGGTATCATGTGTAACTTATTTCCCAAAGTAATAATAACAGCGTGAGGCTAGACTCATACACAGAATGACACTTCCGCAAGTATGGTTGACCCAATAACACATCACAAACTCTAATAGGAGTAACATCACACGATACCTCATCCATGAAGGGATTAATGTTGTAGGGAAGGTGGCATTGTTGGTTGACGCGAAGATATCGTCCTTGGTGAAGCGACTGGATGGTGTACGATTGCAGTTTTGGTGTTGTTGGTAGGCCCAACCGCTTCATGACCTCTACTGAAATGAGGTTCGTTTAGCTCCCGATGTCAACAATGATTTGCAACAGAGAACCCTTCACCCACATCTGTGAGTGGAAGAGAATCCCCCCTCCTCTAGATCTTCGGGCACAATCTTCTAAACCTTGGTGGTGGCAATGGTGGCATTGGGATTTGTGTCAATAATACTCTTCCCTTTGTCCTTCCCCTTGACGGCGCCTAACTCAGAGTCGGGACATGCATCTGACTCTGAAGCCTTCAGCTCAACCACTAGTGATTATTTAGCACGACACTCACTTGTGTTGTGAGTAGGGCTCTTGTAGAACTCACACCACTTCCTTGTGTCCTTGTTTGTCTTCGTGGTGCTATTCTTTGCTTGCCGCTTCGATGGGTTGTCTTGGGTTACCCCGCCTTGGGTTTTCCCTTTGTTATGTGGTTTGGGGGTGCATTTTCCTTGCTTCAAATTCATAGATCTAAAGTCTCGCTTCTTCTGTTTGAATTTCTGCTGGATCTTGACAACATATCGGTATGCGGTGTCGAGTGAGGAGATGTCCAAGAACTCCATCTCATCCTGGATATATTTGTGTATACAGTTGTGGTACTTGAGTACTAGATGTCGCTTAGAATCCTTAATACCCAACTTCATGTGAAGGGTATGAAAAATATTTGTGAACTCTGACACATATTGGTCCCTTCCCTACTGCAGTGTGGTCCATTTTATGTACTTATCTTCATAGCTCCTGACAGGGTAATTATGTACCTTGACGACGTCTCGAAAGGAATTCCAAGTGGGTGCGACTGAAAATAGTGAGGGTTCCCTCTCATCCTTCTTCTCATAGTAGGTTTCCCACCAGTCCTTGATGTGGGGTGCAACTTTGAGGAGAGAAAAAGTAATATTTTCCCTATCGAAAAAATCATGAACAAAAAAATATCCTTCCAGCATATTCAATCATTTATCTATGACATATGCATCTATTTGATCTTCAAATATAGGGATGTCAAAGTTAACTTGTACTTTGAAGGGGGTGGCACCTCCAAAGTGACTATTGGATGAAGTTGCATTGCTTGTTGGCATTCTCTAACGGCAAAGTTATCCATCATCTCATTCCTTTATCGCTTGAGGGCTTCTTCGAGTAGTAGTTTGATAAGGTCTCTAGCTCCCTCGTCTTTATTTTCTTCCTCCATGGGTAGTCGTTGGTGTCAGCTGGGATGACCTTGCAAGGGTTCAACCAATTCAAGTTCCAAATCCTTATACCCTGACCCATTGGGGACATGCACAGAAAAATAAAGAAAGAGAAGACCTCTCTAATACCACTCATCCAGATTTATGCATGAACGAAATGAAATATAGATATGAACAAAACACAAAGATACAATGAAAACAAAACTTCAATTAATTAATAACAAAGTAATGAAAATTGTTTACAAGCAGAAAGTAAATAAACTAGCTTAGGCGATGGTAGCTTAAATCTAAGAAGAGATGCAACAGCTACATGCCATCTAAATTGTATTTCAATGAGGCTTAGAAGTCTATTTATTATTGAAAAACAATGAAAAACCCAAAACATCCAAAAACCCAACCGTAGGAGATGAAGATCCAAAATCCTATGGCCTCGTTGGGATAAATTGGTACATCAAATTCTCAGGGTTGTAACTTTGGCATACGATCTTTGTTTGACACGTGTGATACCTCGCTAGAAATATATATCCAAGGACTACAACTTTTGACCACAAACATAAAGAAATAATGGTTTTCCCATTTTCCAAAAAAATTTCATTTAGGGCCTCAAAACGGCTCCGAAAGTTCGAGACCCAAAAAACTACCCAAAATAGCAAATTCTGCTACAATTAAGCAAATTGAAAGAAACAATGGTCGGGGTCCAAGCGAACATGTGGGTGGCCACCAATATCCACTTGGATCATTTTATCAGCTGATATTCAAGAATAATCCAATTTGTCACGTTCTTTGTAAAATACTAGTGTCTTCAACTCTGTCATTAAAGTAGCAAGCATGTTTTGTGAGGAGAATCATTGCCATCATTTGCCAATATTTCAGCCATTGTCCATATTGCATCTCATTAGCTATAAGCAATCAAGTACTTTTTCAATGATGTGCACTTCATTTTGTGAGACAAATATTCATTGACGTGTGCT
>APFE030858744.1:0-14772 GCA_000404065.3 Pinus taeda
GAGAGAGAGAGGGAAGGTGGGGGAGAAGGTGTGGGAGAGAGAAGGTGGGGGAGAAGGTGTGGGAGAGAGAAGGGGGTAGAGGGGAGGGCAATGAATTTGAATAGATATGCATGTTATCATTGATAACTATTTAGTAGATTGATGAGAAGTTTATCTTTTGTTTGATCATCATTGTATTATGAGAACTATCTCTTTAATGCAATTATACCACTTATTTTGAATTCATTTTATTTGAATTTAAAGGTATGTGTAGCAAGATAACTACTTATCGATAGTTGAATGTATATATTTTTTCAAATTAGTAGCAAGTACTAGAGCTATTTCCTTGGCCTATTATCTTGATTTTTATTCTAAATTCAAGTTGGTCGAAAGTTCAATATTTGTTCTCTAGATTGAGAGGAGGACTAATCCTTCATTTAATCGAGTTATATTTAATCTATCCTTTTGAATGATTTCATAATAGATTATATTATATTTGCATCTAGATTTACATTTAGATTTAGCTCTCATCTTTAGGCTGATAGGCCTTCCTTTGAAAGAGACTTTCGTCGTCCTTTTGTTTCTGACGTTGACACATGTCATCCACATTCAGCGGGAAATTATTCATATGTGTTGTGCCATTTCAGTTTATTTTCGGCAATTTCAGAGAACACTCTTCGAGCACAGCGCCTTCTTCAACCTGTGCCTGACTCCGGATTCATAGGGGCGGGCATTAAATCTGCGTGGGAGAAGCTGCAGGGTAAGCCTGTAATGTAGATGGGCAGTTGGCATTCTTATTTGTGCGACTCCAGATTCGTAGGGGCAGGAATTAAATCTGCACGGGAGAAGTTGCACGGTAAGGCTGTAATGTAGATGGGCAGTTAGCATTATTATTTGAGCGTTTTTCCATCATAATTGCAGTTTCTATTGTGTGGACATATGCCCATATTCTCACTGTAGGTGGAGCATACAAGCATACCCCTCAAAAGACAATTAGTTTTGAAATGGAATGAGTTAATACCAGGATATACTCCCGCGATTTTCCAACGCCATCATTATCCTTCCTTCCACGATGATTTCATGTTCACATTCACAAATATTGGCTACATTTTATCTGTTATTATCATCCCAACCATATAAAAAGGCCATCCCTTCCTTCTTATCCTACAACAATTTAAGCTGGTTCTTGTCTGAATTTCATAGACAATGTATCAAACAACATCGCTCATGAGCTCTCTGTTTGCATTTATACCTATTTTTCTTCTTCTATGTTGTCAGTCCCATGCTCTTGGGTCTGGTTACATGATCTCCAACATCTCAGAAGCACTAGATGGAAATTCCATAACAGTCCAACTGCAACTCATCCAGAACAATTCAGTGAACAATTCTCCCTATGGCCCTGACATTCAAAGCTTGCAACTACTGGTCAGGTAATTTTATATCTTTTGTTCTTGGTGTTAATTTTCATTTTCAAATGAAATAAATTTTAAAGTGCATTTTTGGATTTGAATTGCACCATCGTGTTATTACAGGAGAAACTAGATTGAAGTGTAGTTTAGAGTCTATTTTTCATACAAAAATATAATTTAGTATTTATAGTTACTCTGTATTTATATTTGTTTTATTACTGTGTATATCTTTCTGCTGATTGTGGGTGCACATTTTCCCTGTTCTAAAAACAAAAACAAGTGCATATTAGATTTACATGGGTCTAAGTGAATGCATAAAGAGCATGTGTATATTAGATCTACATGATGCATATCAGATTTGTATGGCTCTGTTCTAGTACGAACAGAGAAAGAGGGCATATTGAATTTGATCGAGTTTCAGGTATGAATCCAACGATAGTTTGAGAGTTTATATTATGGATGCTAAGCAGCCGCGATGGGAAGTTCCGAGTGATATTCTGCCTAGATATGGTGGGGTCAATAGTAGTGACGATTCTCAAAATCATACTCATGAATTGCTATTTAACTACTCTAATAATCCATTCGGCTTTGTAATCATGAGGCGTTCAAGTGGAGAGACTCTCTTTAATTCCACTGCGAATGCCACTGGCAATTCACTGGTGTTTGAAGACCAATACTTGGAGGTCTCTACTGCCCTGCCATCGAGTGCTTCTTTGTATGGATTGGGAGAGATCACTAGGCAGAAATTTCTCCTCAACACGAATCAAAACTATACGCTCTAGAATTCAGACATTGGCAGTTCGAGTACGAATGTGGATCTTTATGGGTCTCATCCGTTTTATTTGGATGTGAGAGGAGGAGGCGTTGCTCATGGGGTTTTGCTGCTGAATAGTAATGGCATGGATGTTGAGTATGGGGGATCTTTCTTGACATATAGAATTAATGGGGGAGCCTTGGACTTGTATTTCTTCTCAGATCCTTCTCCGCTTGCTGTTGTTCAGCAGTACGCATCCCTCATCGGTCGTCCTGCCGCAATGCCGTATTGTTCTTTCGGCATTTCCTCGTATCTTGTGAATTTCATTGATATTCTGCAAGTTTTTTTCTTCTTTATTTCCGAAAATACAATCAGTACTCCCACTCCATGCCGATGATATATTTTTGTCACTTATTGTTTTGATATTTTACTAATGAATCCGACGACCTGAAAGTAGCCCGTGCATATTAGGGATCCACATTCTTTTAGGCATCCACGTTTCTGGTAGACCAGGGAATTTATCAATTCACCCTTTCCAGAAAGATCCAGGGGGTAGATGGTCAAGGCTCATTAATCCACCATTGAGTTGTCTTGCAAAGAGGTATGCTTCTACCCATACTTGCGTCAAGGCATTCGTGCAGTCCCTTTTTTTCTAGTATGTGTGAAAAAATCCTTACATCTTGTTTTTCACAGTACAAGTAACTCATTTACCTGCGATGCCAATTTCAGCATCTAATTATTTTTTCTCCAAGGAAATTGCTACATAAAATCATCCTACTACTTTTCCATGATAAATGTAGTAAACCACCCCAACTAGGGGGAGAGATTACAACTCTATTTCATGACTGTTTGAGTTACCATCAAGACTATCAACATTCAATAACACCAGTTACACCATGAAATTCTCATCCCCATTATAAGTGAGATAAACCATCACAACTCGGAGGAGACATCACACCTCTATCTCATAACTGTTTGAGAGATGATATTCTTCTCTGTTCTTGGTGATAATCAATTCAAGTTGGTATATTGTTCTCATTTTGGGGTTTATTCCCTAGTCTAGGATTTGGCATTGCTAATTTCATGTTAATGTGTTCTAGGCAAATTTGGAGCAATCTTTGCTTCTATTCCAGCACCCATTGTTGCTTTCGTGTACTGTCTCCTCTTTGGTTATGTTGGTATGTATATAGTGTACACAAATCCTATGTGCTGAGCTGCAAAGTCAGTCAACTAGTAGTATCTTATCTGCTGCCATAATGTATAATGGATGTATGCATAAAACCTTAAGCTTAACACATATTGGCAGACACTTAGTTGTACATTGCAATTTCAACATATTAGGCTACAACAACAATTCATTGGGTACCTATATTGGCAGACAGTTTCTACGATGCAGCTTTAAAATTGTAGGGTAGAACAACAATTCTTTGGCTTTTGCGTCATGTCTGAAAATGTTTTTATTCTTGATGAGCAGCTGGTAGGGGTCTCAGTTTCCTTCAATTTTTTAATCTAAGTAGTTTCAGGACGAAGTTCATCTTGGGCTTCTCTCTGCTTTTGGGATTATCAGTACCACAATACTTCAATGAATTTACAGTTTCTTCTGGTCATGGTCCAGTCCACACTCATGGATGATGGGTAGGGATCTCACAACTTCTTTCAGGGACTACATTGAATTTTTTTGGCTAGCAGTTCGTTGTGGCAACATTCCCTTCAATCTTCAAATTTTCAATGTTTTTAACTTTAAACATTTTTGAATGGCTTTTTTAACAGTTCAATGACATTACCAATGTGATTTTCTCATCACCACCTTTAGTTATTGGCAGCATAGCATTGTTTTTGGATAACACTCTACATATGGGGGAGAGCTCAACAAGGAAAGACAGAGGCCATCATTGGTGGGATAAGTTTCGTTCATTCAAAACTGATCCTAGAAGTGAAGATTTTTATGCTCTCCCTTTCAGCCTGACCAAGTTTTTCCCATCTGTCTGAGGATGAAACTTTAGTTTAGAGGTGGGGTCTCTATTTTATCAATAGCCTTGGTGCATTTCGAGAATAATTAGTGTGTTTCCAATTCCGAAAGAGATAACTTCGCAGTGTGAAATCTAAGATGTCTATATTTTATATCTATCACTCTGATAGGGAACTGCTTTCATAAATTATATCAAATGGATGACTCTATGCATTGGTCAATCATTTTCAGAGCACTTCAAAATCACCGCTCTTGGCAAGTAGCAAAAGGAGAATAATGAAAAGAAAAAGTACATTTCAGACTCTCAGAGTGGTCAATATGCTATCTTGACTCCAATTCAAAAGAGGCATGTTGTGCATAGAGTAGTTTATTTTTGTAAGTACTTTTGAAGATGAACATAATGTTTTTGTTGTTGGTGCTTCAAATTGAGCCAATGAGCATTTATCTGGAACTCGAGAGTCATATAGAGTCATTTTATAGTAATGATACCTTAAGCCCCTTGCAAAGGCATTAGTAGGAACTAGCAGTACAATTGCTTTATGATATTCTACACGCATAATCCAAGAATTATGAGTTATTCATAGCACATTTTTAAAATATAATTTTTTTGGTAAACGTTGTTTGCCTTTGAAATAAAGACTTCAGCTCCTGTTGACAGGGCACTTTAGGCTTACCATTAACTTTAGATTCATGATTTTCTTCCAAAATGAGTGCATGGAAATTATTGCAGCAAAAATGAAATGACATTGGGAAAGTAACAAAAAATATAGTACAGCTTTTCAGATGGCATTCCATGCAATGTATCACAGATTGCTTTTGGGAATTGTCATCTATTCTTTTATACTTTTTGTTATGTTCTACATATTGGGGTTTTTTTTCTTATGTGTTTTATGCATCATGATCAGATATGCTTATTATTGTTAGTTTCATCCTAGGTATATACTTTCAACTTTTCATGATAGAATCATTTGTAGTTATCCTGGTGTAGGTAGCATTCACATATGTTGCCACCAATATAACAGGGGCCGCTAGAGTTGCAAGATCATCCCCATGTTGTAAACTCTATCTGATACATAACAACAAAGGGAAATTCTGAACATCCATTACATCTACCTTGTTTTTTATGAAAGTTCTGAGCATTCTTGGATTGAATGTTTGCTTTGGAGATTGTACATGTTGGTGGAAGAGAGTAAAAGGAAGGTCATCTTCTCTTTGTGATTTTATCTCTAGGCCATCACATGTAGAATATTTCTACACCTTTCTTACCAAGTATAAGTTATGTAGTAGTATTAGAACCTGAAAATGTTAGATCCTTGTGTACCTTCAATTGATGCAATGATGCTTCAGCCATATTGGTCGATTCCAAAAAAAAGGGTTCAATAGTTAGTATATCATCTGAATAGATACCCTCCACGTGTGGGTGCCTTGAACCAATAACATGGAGATGTATGCAATTATTCATATGTGTTGTTCCATTTCAGTTTATTCTCAGCAATTTCGGAGAACACTCTTCGAGCACATCGCCTTCTTCAACCTGTGCCTGACTCTGGATTCGTAGGGCCGGGCATTAAATCTGTGTGGGAGAAGTTGCAGGGTAAGCCTATAACGTAGATGTGCAGTTGGCATTCTTATTTGAGCGACTCCGGATTCGTAGGGGCGGGCATTAAATCTGTGCGGGAGAAGCTGCATGGTAAGCCTATAACGTAGATGGGCAGTTAGCGTTCTTAGTTGAGCGTTTTTCCATCATAATTGTAGTTGCTATTGTGTGGGCATATGCCCATATTCTCACTATAGGTGGGGCATACAAGCATACCCATCAAAAGACAATTAGTTTTGAAATGGAATGAGTTAATACCATGATATACTCCCGCGATTTTACAACGCCATCATTATCCTTCCTTCCACAATGATTTCATGTTCACATTCACAAAGATTGGCTACATTTTATTTGTTATTATCATCACAACTATATAAAAAGGCCATCCCTTCCTTCTTATCCTGCAACAATTGAAGTTGGTTCTTGTCTGAATTTCATAGACAATGTATCAAACAACATCGTTCATGAGATCTCTCTTTGCATTTATACCTATTTTGCTTCTTCTATGTTGTCAGTCCCATCCTCTTGGGTCTGGTTACACGATCTCCAACATCTCAAAAGCACCAGATGCAAATTCCATAACAGCCCAACTGCAACTCATCCATAACAATTCAGTGAACAATTCTCTCTATGGCCCTGACATTCAAAGCTTGCAACTACTGGTCAGGTAATTTTATTTCTTTTCTTCTTGGTCTTAATTTTCATTTTCAAATGAAAGAAATTTTAAACTGCGTTTTGGGATTTGAATTGCACCATAGTGTTATTACAGGAGAAACTAGATTGAAGTGTAGTTTAGAGTCTATTTTTCATACAAAAATATAATTTAGTATTTATAGTTACTCTGTATTTATATTTGTTTTATTACTGTGTATATCTTTTTGCTGACTGTGGGTGCACATTTTCCCTCTTTAAAAAAAAAAACAAGTGCATATTAGATTTACATGGGTCTAAGTGAATGCATAAAGAGCATGTGTATATTAGATCTACATGATGCATATCAGATTTGTATGGCTCTGTTCTAGTATGAATAGACAAAGAGGGCTTAACTGTATTGAATTTGATCGAGTTTCAGGTATGAATGCAATGATACTTTAAGAGTTCATATTACGGATGCTAAGAAGTCGCGATGGGATGTTCCGAGTGATATTCTACCTAGATATGGTGGGGTCAATAGTAGTGATGATTCTCATAATCATACTCATGAATTGCTGTTTAACTACTCCAATAATCCATTCGGCTTTGCAATCATGAGGCATTCAAGTGGAGAGACTCTCTTTAATTCCATTGCAAATGCGACTGGCAATTCACTGGTGTTTGAAGACCAATACTTAGAGGTCTCTACTACCCTGCCATCGACTGCTTCTCTGTATGGATTGGGAGAGAGCACTCGGCAGACATTTCTCCTCAATTACGAATCAGAACTATACGCTTTGGAATTCAGACATTGGCAGTTCAAGTACGAATGTGGATCTTTATGGGTCTCATCCGTTTTATTTGGATATGAGAGCAGGAGGCGTTGCTCATGGGGTTTTGCTACTGAATAGTAATGGCATGGATATTGACTATGGGGGATATTTCTTGACATATAGAACAAACGGGGGAGCCTTGGATTTGTATTTCTTCTCAGGTCCTTCTCCACTTGCTGTTATTCAGCAGTACACAACCCTCATCGGTCGTCCTACCACAATGCCGTATTGGTCTTTCGGTATTTCCTCGTATCTTGTGAATTTCATTGATTTTCTGCAAGGTTTTTTCTTCTTTATTTCCGAAATGACAATCAGTACTCCCACTCCATGCTGATGATATATTTTTGTCATTTATTGTTTTGATATTTTACTAACGAATCCAATGACCTGAAAGTAACCCGTGCATATTACGGATCCACATTCTTTTAGGCATCCACGTTTCTGGTAGACCAGGGAATTTATTAATTCACCCGCTCCAGAAAGATCCAGGGGGTAGATGGTCAATGCTTATTACTCCACCCCTGAGCTGTCTTGCAAAGAGGTCTGCTTCTACCCATACTTGTGTCAAGGCATTGGTGCAATCCCTTTTTTTTCTAGTATGTGTGAAAACATCCTTACATCTTTTTTTTCATAGTACAAGTAACTCATTTATATGTGATGCCAATTTCAGCGTCTAATTATTTTTTCTCGAAGGAAATTGCTGCAAAAAATCATCCTACTACTTTTCCATGATAAATGTAGTAAACCACCCCAACTAGGGGGAGAGATTACAACTCTATTTCATGACTGCTTGAGCTACCATCAAGACTATTAGCATTCAATAACACCAATTACACCATTAAATGCTCATCCCCATTATAAGTGAGATAAACCATCACAACTCAGAGGAGACATCACACCTCTATCTCATCACTGTTTGAGACATGATATTCTTCTCTGTTCTTGGTGATAATCAATTCAAGTTGGTATGTTTTTCTCATTTTGGGGTTTATTCCCTAGTCTAGGATTTGGCATTGCTAATTTCATGTTAATGTGTTCCAGGCAAATTTGGAGCAATCTTTGCTTCTATTCCAGCCCCCATTGTTGCTGTCGTGTACTGTCTCCTATTTGGTTATGTTGGTATGTATACACTATACACAAATCCTATGTGATGAGCTGCAAAGTCAGTCAACTAGTAGTATCTTAGCTGTTGCCATAATGTATAATGGATGTATGCATAAAACCTTAAGGTTAACTCATATTGGCAGACACTTAGTTGTACATTGCAATTTCAACATATTAGGCTACAACAACAATTCATTGGGTACCTATATTGGCAGACAGTTTGTACGATGCAGCTTTAAAATTGTAGGGTAGAACAACAATTCTTTGGTTTTTGCCTCGTGTCTGAAATTTTTTGTATTCTTGATGAGCAGCTGGTAGGGGTTTCAGTTTCCTTCAATTTTGTAATCTAAATAGTTTCAGGACAAATTCCATCTTGGGCTTCTCTCTGTTTTTGGGATTATCGGTACGACAATACTTCAATGAATTTACAGTTTCTTCTGGTCATGGCCCAATCCACACTCATGGATGATGGGTAGGGCTCTTACAACTTCGTTCAGGGACTACATTGAAATTTTTTGGCTAGCAGTTCGTTGTGGCAACATTCCCTTCAATCTTCAAATTTTCAATGTTTTTAACTTTGAACATTTTTGAATGGCTTTTTTAACAGTTCAATGACATTACCAATGTGATTTTCTCGTCACCACCTTTAGTTACTGGAAGCGTAGCATTGTTTTTGGATAACACTCTACATATGGGGGAGAGCTCAACAAGGAAAGACAGAGGCCATCATTGGTGGGATAAGTTTCGTTCATTCAAAACTGATCCTAGAAGTGAAGAGTTTTATGCTCTCCCTTTCAACCTGACCAAGTTTTTCCCATCTGTCTGAGGATGAAACTTTATTTTATAGGTGGGGTCTCTGTTTTATCAATATCCTTGGTGCATTTCGAAAAAAATTAGAGTGTCTTCAATTCAGAAAGAGATAACTTCACAGTGTGAAATCTAAGATGTCTATATTTTATATCTATCACTTTGATAGGGAACTGCTTTCATGAATTATCTCAAATGGATGCCTCTGTGCCCTGGTCAATCATTTTCAGAGCACTTCAATATCACCGCTCTTGGCAAGCAGCAAAAGGAGAATAATGAAAAGAAAAAGTACATTTCAGACTCTCAGAGTGGTCAATATGCTATCTTGACTCCAATTCAAAAGAGGCATGTTGTGCATAGAGTAGTTTATTTTTGTAAGTACTTTTGAAGATGAACATAATGTTTTTGTTGTTGGTGCTTCAAATTGAGCCAATGAGCATTTATCTGGAACTCGAGAGTCATATAGAGTCATTTTATAGTAATGATATCTTAAGCCCCTTGCAAAGGCATTAGTAGGAACTAGCAGTACAATTGCTTTATGATATTCTACAGGCATAATGCGAGAATTATGAGTTATTCATAGCACATTTTTAAAATATAATTTTTTTGGTAAACGTTGTTTTCCTTTGAAATAAAGACTTCAGCTCCTGTTGACAGGGCACTTTAGGCTTACCATTAACTTTAGCTTCATGATTTTCTTCCAAAATGAGTGCATGGAAATTATTGCACCAAAAAGGAAATGACATTGGGAAAGTAACAAAAAATATAGTACAACTTTCCAGATGGCATTCCATGCAATGTATCACATATTGCTTTTGGGAATTGTCATCTATTCTTTTGTACTTTTTATTATGTTCTACATATTGGGGATTTTTTTCTTATGCATTGTATGGATCATGATCAGATATGCTTATTATTGTTAGTTTCATCCTAGGTATATACTTTCAACTTTTCATGACAGAATCAATTGTAGTCATCCTGGGGTAGGTAGCATTCACACATGTTGCCACCAATATAACAGGGGCCGCTAGAGTTGCAAGATCATCCCCATGTTGTAAACTCTATTTGATACATAACAACAAAGGGAAATTCTGAACATCCATTGCATCTACCTTGTTTTTTAAGAAAGTTATGAGCATTCTTGGATTGAATGTTTGCTTTGGAGATTGTACATGTTGGTGGAAGAGAGTAAAAAGAAGGTCATCTTCTCTCTGTATTGTTATCTCTAGGCCATCACATGTAGAATATTTCTACACCTTTCTAACCAATTATAAGTTATGTAGTAGTATTAGAACCTGAAAATGTTAGATCCTTGTGTACCTTCAATTGATGAAATGATGCTTCAGCCATATTGGTCGATTCCAAAAAAAAAGGGTTCAATAGTTAGTATATCATCTGAATAGATATCCTCCACGTGTCGGTGCCTTGAACCAATAACATGGAGATGTGTGCAAGGGAACCTATTCAAATGGAGATACATCAATAGGTGGAGCACTCCAATGAAACAAATTCCATAATAAGTTGACTGGTTCACTTCTTAAGGAAGATGCTTGTTCTTTTAAATATACGTTGGAAAAGGTCAGTGCCTTGGTTTACTTGTTTGCTCAGTTGCCTTCTTAAGGAAGATGCTTGTTCTTTTAAATATAGGCTGGAAAAGGTCATTCCCTTCGTTTACTTATTTGCTCAATTGTTGTGGGAATGTACCATCTTGAGGAAGATGCACGTATTTGGAATGGCCTACGAAGGTTGGAGTACCCACTTTGGGGCCCCACACATATTTGAAAGTGTTTCTTGCAGAAGTATTTACCCTTGAAGCACATTTGGAAAATGGATGTTAAGCATTGAAGTCCTTTGTTTCCAATGTTTATGGAGGTATTCCTCTCTTCGGGGGCTATTTGGTGTAGATTATTGTCCATATCTCATAAAAAAACTCAATTTTTATATACAAATCTGTGGAATAAGTTCTCCCTCTGGCAACTATTTTTTTTTACCTATTACAGCCCTAGAGTCAGTCCTCCAACAACAATGCATCTTTCCACTTCAAAAATACTATTATTTTTTATTACAACTACACATATAACATAAAACTTAAAAGGTAATTGGAACAAAGCTAATAGTATATAATATATATTTTCAAACAAAACATACCATAAACCTCAAACTTCAGTATATAGGAACAAAGCAACCCTACCAATAACTAATCTTCTACATGACTTGGACATATATAATTTTTTTATCCATTAGTATTTGCTTAATTTTAAAAACGAAAGTAATTTTTTTATCAAAATTCTACCGCTTATTTGTTAATCAGGTAGCTGATCTATTTCATTATGTACTCTGCAATGCTTGATGTCAAACTATGAAAGGTTTGTAACTTTGCTATCACGAATGTGATTTTTTTCCTTTTTCTTGATTTTGTCAATGATTAGGAATTACGGGGGTGTTGATTTTAGTTTTAGTTGTAGCCTTTCAACTTTTTGGGCTTATTTGCTTATATCAAACATTTGTGCAGGGTTTCGACCAATTAACATTTCATTGAGTATATATCTACAAATCGGTGATTTTGGGATCAAATCCCACAAAGAAATTTTATACTTGCTCTTCATATTCCTTCAAGCTTTTGAAAGCAAAACCAATGAATTATCAATATAATTTTACCATAATAAAAAAACAATTAGAAGGCGTTTATCTGGCTCAAATTGCCCATCCATTAGGCTTGAACCAACATCTCTTCTAGAGAAATTCAACAATTCTAATTTAATAATCCTATTGGCCTCTCTTTGTACCTTTTGGGACAATTTCTAGTTTAGAAGTTTCCTTATGTAGGAGAAACTACATTGCTGGATTAGTTGAGCCCTTATGCCAGCTTAAGAAATGCTTCATTGCAAGAATCCTACAAGAGGGTAAGTTTGATTGACTTTTATTGTTGATAAGTTATTAGAAACACCAAAAACAGGGAGAGAGAGGGTAATTTGACCCATTTGAACTAGTCAGAATCACCATTTCAAACGGATAAAGGCTTTGCTGGGACCATGACTGGGTGATCTTCCTATTGTTGATTTCAGTCATTTTTTTCCATCAAAAGGCTTGAAGGCTAGGATTAAAAAAACCCTGGCTCATGCAAGGAAGGGAAGAAAAGAAACATGTTGATAATGAGGATGATGAGTTCGCAAATGGATTTCAATGATTCCTGCAAGGAGGAAAATAACAAGAGGGAGATGACAATTCTTTGAAAAGGTAAGTACTTGTATGCTTATTCCTTGATTATTACTGTTTTACAATTAGTTAGCCTCTTACCTTTGTTTATGAAGGTTGGCAAGGCTCTAGCAACAAATGGAAGCACTTGAAGAACGAGGCAAAATTTATGACAAGAGGGTTCTTCCAAGATCAATAGTTTGTGTTCAAGAGAGAAATTGTACTAATCATACTTGATGACCAGAAGAGCTCCTAGATCAGAGGGAGCAGGTAGGCCAACAAATTTAAGGAATTCTATGATGGAGGAAATTTTGTCGAAGACATGTCATTGGTGACTTCGAAGTGAATCTCAAGATGAAGTATGTGGAAGATGGAAGAAAAGAGAAGTACAAAGAAATATTCATGAAAATTATCCGAGAAAGAGGGAGAGGACTATGTGGAGACTCTCATTTCCAGCTACACTTATGTTACAACTATTATTTTTTGTGCTTCTATTATGTTTTCAAAATTACATCAAGTGGATGTGGAGAATTCTTTTCTCAATGGAGTATTTGAGGAAGAAGAAGTGCACATAGAGCTACGTTAGGGATTTGAGGTACATGAGAGGGAATCTCATGTTTGCAAAGTAAATAAGGTTTTGTACAGACCCCAGATACAATATTTTTGGTTATATGGATATCAAATCTCCTAGTAGACCTCTTTACCATATGACTTGTCTCTGACGGGAGTGAAAGGACTCACGTGAGAGAGGGAGTAGTAGTGGTAAGAAGATTTTCCTTCATGACCTGGGTTTGACCTGGGTTTGATTACTAGTTAGTTCTAATTTATTTTGACTTGAAAGATCATATTAGTATCCCTTTTTGAATTGAACAAATTTTCTAAGGAAAGGTGGCTAGTTTTTCCCTAGTTAGGGTTTTCCCAAGGTAAAAATTTGTGTCTCTTTTGTTTGGTTGTCTCTTCATGATCCTACTCTCATTATTTTTTTATTGTTGATATTTCCTATGTATAATTGCTTAATGATGAATGTTATATAATATGATCTAGTTAATGAATCATTGGAAAGCCATTACTATTATAGGAACCATGAAAATTCAACAAAGTGGAGCACAAAATGCAATTATTTTTAGACTGCCCAATGCCAAACATTGGGTTGTACAAGTGGAATTTTATAGAGACAAACAATGTGAAGAGCAGTTGTAACAATTGTTGGAACATGGTGTTTCTCGACCAAGTACCTCACCATGTCGTTCACCCCTTATAATTGTGCCTAAGAAGGATGCAAGATGATGGATGTGCATTGGTTATAAGGTTCTATAAAAAAATATGCTCATGATAGAGTAACCCTTTCGTAAGAATCTAGGGCAGTTAGCATTAGATAGATTCTTCTATAATTGATAACAATTTATGAAATTATTTTACTATTTATCTTATCTTAACCTTCTTCTTATTATGAGTGTATGTGTTTACTTCATCAAACTTCTACCAAAATAAAGAAACAAGAACCCAAGAAGTTGGCATTCTTGCAGGGCCAAAACTTCTCGCACATAATTCTTCTTATAGAGATTCTAATTGACGAACACCAACACCATTATACTTGACCCTCTATGCCACTCGAAGACCAAGACACCAATCCTCTTCCTATGTTACTATTGAGATCATTAGCATAGATACTTCAGGATTGCTCTTTTATCGAAATCTTCAATGAGGTTTCCACATATATGACTGATGTTTATCCTTAATTTCAACGAGATCATAATTGTCTTATAGTTACACCCTTAACTAAGATTATATTCGTATGACTGTGTCTTCATTGAGATCATATTACTGCACCCTTGAGACAAAGTATCCTCAAATCAAGTTATGCCGAGATGGTTTATGCCATTATGGTTTACTTCAATGAAATCTTCTCCTTCACCAAGATTGTGCCTTCCAGGAGGAGTCTCTATCGTCATTTCTGAGATCCTGTGAGATATCTCAGACAAGTCAAAGATATTGTCTTCACTTAGCTATTTGAGATATTTTTTCGTACTGTACCATCCCAAGTCCTCAACACCTATGAAAACTTCAGAGGTATCTAAGATTTGTCCTATGTTTTTGTGGATACATCGGTTGGGTATATATAGCAGTTATGACTCCACTTGAGCTGACTTATCCAAGTGAACTGGCATATCATCTTTTAATAATTTAATAATTTTTATTACGCAAAAACAAATGATGTTCTTTTCATAGATTTTCTTGTAGACTTCTTCTTTGAATGGTGATGCTTATCCTGGAGGGTTGCTAGACTCTTGGTTGACCCATTTTAATTACATAGATGCTCAAGTAGAGTTCTTCAATATGATTTTGACTCTTTGACATTCTAGCACTATTGAAGAAGTAAGAAACTCATTCATATTATTTATAAAAATAATAATTATTTTTCTTGACAAATGGAAAGATCAAAATTACATTGAAAAATACCAAAAGTAGTTACACTCTTCTTCACCACCTCT
>APFE030858748.1:0-15062 GCA_000404065.3 Pinus taeda
TAATAATAATAATAATTTTATAAAAAGTATTTAAATAAATTTAAATTTCATATTTGGTTAAAAAAACAAACAAGCCTGCCAAAAAAGCGATTGTCTAACACGCAAATTGTGAAAATTTCAACCTCTTTCACTAATAATTATCAGTGCTATTTTGAATGAAATAGAACACTGTATTCCGACCAATATTTAGAAGGAGATGGTAGTGGATTTGATAATAAGAGAGTAAACATTAGAATGCTTATGACCGTTTCAAATGTAAATGATACGTAGAAAATAAACGTTACAATGTTTAAAACCGTTTCAATTGGAAATGATATATAGAAAGTAAACTTTAGAACGTTTATGACCGTTTCCCATGCAAATGATATAAAGATGTGAGAAAGCCAACATTACGCTAGATTCAGCTGATTTGTTTCATCTTCTGTTAAATGTGTTGGTTTCTTGATTGTTCTGATTCGTTTCTCTTTCACATGGAAATGAATGTTAACTTGATGACCGTTTCACATGGAAATGATATAAAGATGTGAGAAAGACAACATTATGACGGATTCATTTCATCTTTTGTCAATTGCGTTGGTTTCATGGTTGTCCTCTTTCATTTTTCTTTTGGGTTGTATCAGCTTCATTTTTGTTTGGTTAGTTGGTTTTTACAATCGGTTTTCTTTAACTGTTCTTTTGGTCGTAGCAAAAACGTGTAGCTCGTTTTGCTGGTTGATCTTTTCTTCAATTTTTTTTTGGTTGATAGATTTTCTTTTATAGTAGAGATGAAACTTGAAACTTGATGGGAACTAGAGCTAATGATAAGTGAGAGCAAAATATCGCTCCCTCTGTCACTTTTGAATCTCATAAGAGATATCTCATACAATGAGCGAGGTAGCCAGGAACACCACCAACGTTGTTTAAGGTCAGCAGTCGATACCCATTAGTGTGGTTTATTTTTAATATTATTTGTTGCTCTCTTGAAGGATTTTTGGAATTGGTTAGTAGAGATTCCCAAGCTCTTATTGTTTATGTTAGGTCAGTGTTTGAGATCCACATCACACCAGGTTTGATGGTTTGAGAAGTTGATTTTTAATATTCAACGTTCCATACATTGAAATTCCTAGCTATAAGTCTGAATGAGCTCTTAATACATCGTCCTGCATCTTTACGGCCAGGATTTTGGCTTCCTGTTCTGTCCTCTACTCCACTTCTGGTTCGCTCAGTTCATTTCGCTTTTGGTACCCTTTGATGAGAAGTTCCTCTGGATTTTCTGGTCCACCAGGCTTCTCCTGGAATTCCGTATTTTGGCCCCTGAGCATTATCCATGTATTGAACTTTATGTATTGAACGCGGTTCTGGATTATCACTAATTTTGGATATTCTGTCCTTACAATGGATTCTTGTTTGTGTACATGCACTTATGATCGATTCTTGTTGGTGTAAATGCACTTAGACTAGCTTTGTTGGTGTACATGCACTTAGACTAGTTGTGTTGGTGTACATGCACCTAGATTAGCTCCAGTTAACTTATTGCTTGCATGTGGAACATGTACACATTAACATAAGATAAAGCACACTTAGATTTAGTTAGATTCAGTTATTTCATGTACAACTAAGCTTAACTTAGTTGCTTTTATGTATTTATTCTAAACCAATATTGTAGAATCAATGAAACTTTTCATTCTTTTCTCAATTCTTGGTCGCTTCCTTCCTTCTCTTGCAAGCTTGTTTATTTTTTTGCAGATCTCGATCTGTGGATCTCAAAACTCTTACATGGTATCAGATCACAGGGATTTGTAATCAGTACACAAGCAATTTTATTTGCAGTTTCAGAAGATTGAACTAACAACAAAGAATGGAGTCTCAATTGGAGTTTCCACAATTGGCAATTCTCACTCCATATAATTATTTTGAATGGAAGCTAAAGATTCAACTTCATCTCAGAAGTAGAGGCTTATTTCGAATAACCATGGAAACAGAAGTTGAACCAACATCAGCAATAGAGAAATCAAGATATTTCAATCGCATGGACGAGGCCTTCGGCATCCTATGTTTATCTATTTCTCCGGAACTGCTATTTCATGTTGAATCATGTTCAACTCCAAATGAAATATGGAAAATTTTGGAAGGATTGTTTGGAAAACAGGACGAAATATGGCAATCTTTTCTCTTTTCTCTTGGTCACTGTAAAGTTGATTCTTTGCTACTTACACATGCAAACCAAGAAAGGAGTGTAAAGTTTGACGAAGATATTACGCATGCACAAGTAGATGAACTTGTTACCAAGTTTCCATCACCACTCATTGATGAGTATGCAGATGAAACTTCAGACCAACATTCTGATGACAATGAGTCTCTTCCTGTGACCCTTGTTAGACCACCAGTTGTTCAACATTGAGATCATACTTCTGCACGTAGTTTGGAAGATTCTCGACCACCTTCAACACAAAAATGGTGCAACATGAGTGATATCCTTGATGATCATGCCTCTATCCCTGTGTTTGAGGAAGATCCGCAAGCACTCTTAGCTATGGAGCCATCCATGCCCATGCATGCTTATATGATGCATGGATCTGAACCACAAACTTATGCAGAAGCAAATGGGAATCCTGAATGGGAAGCCGCCACAGATGAGGAATATAACTCTCTCATCTCAAAAATATTTCAGAATGTTCTTGACCAGAGCTGCCATTCAAAACAACCACATCTTCTTGAGCGCCAAAATATGAAACTAAAACGGTTCCATCCCTCTGAGCCAAACATTTACGCGATTGCAGCGGGGTTTCTGGCCGTGTCCAGCGTCTCCACCGCACTATTTCTCTGGGATCTCGTGAAATGGCATAAAAAGTCCAAAGAAAAAGTGTTGGTGTCTATTAACAGTCGAAGTGAAAATGCTTTAATTTTCCCAGCTCTGACGCTACCGCCATTACCGGCCTTTCAGCCCGAGTACTACAATGTTCGTATCAGCGATTTCATCTTTGATCTTGAAATCGACTACGCACAGGTATTGGCTGAAGCTCAGAAATTCGTGGCCAAAGCAAACTTGCCATAAACGGCGACGACAGACTTATCCACGGAAGCACGGCCATCTTAGGGCCATATGTCGAAGTCCGGACAAGCAAAACTATTGACGGATAACACTTTAGAGGAAAATAAGTAAAAATCCTCGTGGAAGAATTCGTGGCTATTTTGGCAGCGATCCAAGCGCAATGACATCGTGAATGGATATTGCAGCTTTTCAACGATGCTGACATACCCGTCACGGAAAGCCCTAAAGTGATCCTTATCAGGGCTAATGACGTCATATTCCAGCACCAGAAAATCGAGTTCCAATTCTGGCCCTATTTACAGTGACGGTTTGCCTCTTCGACCTGCAAATAGAAGCAGATCAGGTTCTCTTAGTGGATCTGCCACGCCTGACCATAGTTACGCAATAGAGTCACCGTGTCAGCAATATTGACTGCCTAGCAGTTGTCCTTTCTCTACTTTTGCATTATATTTTTGAGGGTGGTTTTCTTCCCACTAGGTTTTCCCTCTTTCCTCCTTTTTTTATGCATTGTATATGGGTACCCAAAATGGTCGTGTTACCAGGACTCATTCATTTTGCATCACACTCACCTAAGTTATGCTTCAGGGGGGATGTTGGTGTACGTGCACTTAGACTAGCTGTGTTGGTGTACATGCACTTAGACTAGTTGTGCTGGTGTACATGCACCTAGATTAGCTCGAGTTAACTTATTGCTTGCATGTGGCACATGTACACATTAACATAAGATAAAGCACACTTAGCTTTAGTTAGCTTTAGTTATTGCATGTACAACTAAGCTTAACTTAGTTGCTTTTATGTATTTATTCTAAACCAATATTGTAGAATCAATGAAACTTTTCATTCTTTTCTCAATTCTTACTCACTTCTTTCCTTCTCTTGCAAGCTTGTTTATTGTTTTGCACATCTAGATCTGTGGATCTCAAAAATCTTACATGGTATCAAAAATCTTACAATTCTCCCATTTACATTCTCTGATTTGCAATTTTTCTACCTTACATTCTCGAGCTAAGATAAGCATTGTGCAATTCTGAATTTGTCCCACTAATTTTGGCTATTCTGTCCTTATGAGCGATTCTCCCCATTTACATTCTCTGATTTGCAATTTTTCTACCTTACATTCTCCGGCTAAGATAAACATTGTGCAATTCTGAATTCGTCCGGAACACAGAAATATCTCAGAAAACTTTAAGATAACAATGAACAATACGAATAGAACCCAATCAACATGTGTGCAATTCGAAACTTTATATTAACAGTCAGACAATTTTACACAAACTAAACAAAATTAGTAACAGATTGACATTGATATTCAAGGTAATAGACAAGTGTATATCTATTGTACCTGTAGTTTAACTTTATTAAGTCAACATGACACGATTTCCTTTCTAAAAAAAACCTTTAAACACAACGACAATGTACTCTAACATATCCACAATTCGAAGACCAGAAGCGACTGGGCATTCATCGATAATTATATCTTTCTTCAGCAAAAGACAATTTCCAACGGCCAAAGAATTATGCAGTGCCTGTTGTTCTGCTTCGTGTACTTGCACCTCCGAAATAGCAGGGGGTCATCCCAGCCATGAATTTCTCTGGCTATGCATACAATTACACCATTATCCAACACAACCCAATGATGCCCAAACAAAAATGACAATCTGTCATGACGTTGATGAAGGCCCTTCTTAGGAATTCCGTGATTCAGATCTTCACTAATGATATCTATTGCAGCTGGTTCAGTAAACTTAATTCAAATTATCTGAGAAGAATAGGGATTGCCACTACCCTCCTTAAGTTTACTAAAGGAAATGCAATAGATGCCAGTAGTAAAGATCTGAATCAGTGGATTGCTATCCTGAGAATGGCCTGGATCGAGGACCATGACTTTATTGTCACGTTTCTTTGGGGCATCCGTGGGATGTGTTTTTTGATGCTGTAATTCAATGCATATCAAGTGAAATTGAGGGCTGGGATGATGCCCCTAGTATTTTCCAGGGGAAAGTACATGAAGCATAACAATAGGCGCGCATAATTCTTTGGCTCTTGAAAAGGGTCTTTTGTTGATCAAAGATATAATTATTGTTGAAAGCGCAATAGCTTCTGGTGTTGGAATTGTGGATATATTAGTGTACATTGTTGCTATGTTTAAACGTCTTTCTTACATCCACATCATAGAGTTCATGGAAAAAAAAGAACCAAGGCATTAGATGATGTTCACATGAGAATCGCGTAGCTCGGATTGGAAATCAGTGTCGCCTGGTTCAAAATTGAAGCACCACGTCTTGATGTGTGCATAACATCTTGAAATATTGAGAACTTTTTCTTTTCTAGTGTCACTTTGACATAGATGAGAATAATTTGTAAGATGAGCGACACAATTTATTTAAGAATGTTGATCTACCCGTACAATATATGTACACTTGTCTATTTATGATTGTAACTTTCTTAGTTTGTTTGAAGTTGTGTGATCATTTTCGAACTGCACACAGGTTAATTGGGTTCTATTCATATTGCTCAGTGTTATCTTAAATATTTCTACAATTAAAGCATACATATCTGTGTGCCAAAAGCATAGTGCATGATTTCTATATGCACCAAAATGCTTCTCTTAGCTGGAGAATGTACGTTAGACGAACTGAAAATCACATAAATTAAGCGGCGAGAATCGATCATCGATATAAAATAGCCAAAATTAGGGATAATCCTGAATCGCGTTCAATACAGAGATAATACCCAGGGGAAAAGAATAGAAGGATTCAACTAGAAGTCCAGTGAAGTAGAAAAATTCAGAGGAAACCAAAACTTGGAGAGGGGAGGTACAGTGTGAAAAGGACAAAACGTGACTCAAGACCAAAGGCTGGCCATAAATGAGGAGGACCAGTAACCCTGATTCTGTTAAATATATCCCATTCAATATTGACTGCTAGAGTGGATTCGAAGCTTTTATCATTTATGCCAGGTCTGTGCTTGATATCCACTTCGTATAATGTTTGATAATATGAGAAGTTGATTTTTAAGTTTCAATGTTTCAGACATTGAAATTCTTGGTGAGAACTGTATACTTTATACCGAATTCACTACAACCATATTAATAATGGGTGTTAACTAGCAATAAATGAAAATTTTGGAAAGGTGTTATTTTTTATTTACCATATTTAACTATAAGAATTCATGTTTTATGTTTTGATATCATGTTAGCTTTACAATAAATTTATTTTAAGTATGTTAGACAATGAAATGCTTTGGGGAAGGTTGTTTTTTTGGAATTGTAGGTATGATCTGTTGCGTCAGGGTAAACATTTAGGCAATTGGAAATTCCCTATTTCAATCATGTGTTTTCAGAGGACTTGTGACATGAACTCCATGTTTATTAAAATTAAGAATATTTCAATTTCTGATTATGACATCTGGTTTATGCATAACCTAAAATACATTAGGTTTTGGGGGAGGGAGACCAATCTTCTCTTTTCTATTAATTTGACATAATGTGAAAGTTGAGAATAATTAATATTATTTTGATATTAATGGAGAAAATGGTTACATTGTTGTAACTTTCTCCCTAGTTTAGGATTAGTTCCTATAGCTATGGGGTTTGGGTGCAACTTCCTATTTCATAGTATTGTATTTAATGATGTAATCTTTGATTGATTAAGGGAATATAGTGAACGAGAGAAATCTCTCAAGTTTTGTGAGTGTAGTCTCCAGGTGCAAGCCACACCTGAGAGCTACATCTCTTTCTTTTCAATTCAGTGCATATTTTATCTTGGTATCAGAGCTCAGATTGAGTGAGCCTGATCTTTGTCACCTGTGAGGTTGAAGTGCCTGTAGAAGCTAGCTTGCCTGTGTGGTGGAATTGCCTGTGTGGCTTGAAGTGCATGTCTGGCTGTGTGTGTACACGAGAGCTCTGTGCTCGATTGAGCAGGTGGACTGCAGAACACCTGGCTCGGACTCGGATTTTTTTTATTTTTATTTTCTGAGCAGAAAGGCTGATTAGCGCGGATTTTGCGCTGACAGTCGCGCCAGAAGAGGGATTAGCACGCATTTTGAGGGATAAATGGCGCTAGAGCGTGGAATTTGAGTGATAAATTGCGCTAGAGCACGAAATTGGAGGGATAAAACGCGCTAAGCGCGGATTTTACCGGGAAAAACGCGCCAATTTTTATACTCTAAGCGATTTTTAATTAGCGCGGATGTTTCGCTCAGGGTAGCGCTAAGGAGATCCCTGAACAGTGTGAACTTCGTTTGGCGGTTTGCAAACGGAGCAGATCGGCGGAGTTGCAGATCAGTCCGGGAGAGACAGATCGGGAAAGCGCCAGAGGAGATATGCGGGAAACCTCGACTTCGTTTGAAGATCTGCAAGGAGAGCAGGATCGGTGAAGTGGGAGATCAATCCGGGAGAGGTGGATCGGATCAATTGTGATCAGATCGTTGTTTCGGCTGTGTTGGAAACGCCGAATTTTCTCATTGGAGCGGGAGTGCCAGACACTGCAGATCGGTAGCAGAGGTGATAGATCGATCTGACAGGTATTGTTTTTCTGTTGTTGTTAAGTAGATTCACAATGAGTAACATGATGGAATCTTACCTTAACGAGTCTGGTAAACTCAACGGATCTAACTTCACGAACTGGAAGTTTAAGATCCAGACTCTGCTCAAAGGTGCGAATGCTTGGGCTATAGTGACAGGCCACGAGCAGAAGCCGACAGCAACCACACAGAAGGAAGACTGGGAAAAATGAGAAAAAAAAGCCAAAGTCCTGTTGAAGATGTCTGTGAAAGACAATGTCATTACACACATCAGAGATTGTAAATCGTCCGTCAAGATCTGGACGAAAATCAAAAATCTCTAGGAGACCCAGAATACAAACAGAGTTTTGGCTTTGATAAGCAAGCTATTTTCGATGAGGATTGACAAAAGGGAGTCTGCTGCTACATTTGTAGCAGGAATTAAGGATGTTAAAGAGGGATTGGGGGCCATTGGAGTGGCGGTGGCTGATGAAGATCTTGTTGCAATTACAATGAATGGGATGCGTGATGATTTTCAAACCTTCATCACTGGAGTCTCGGCAAGGGAGAAAGCACCCACGTTCGACGATCTCACTGTGATCTTGCAGCAAGAGGAAGATCGAAGGCAGAACCTGAATCTGAACCCCCCAAGTGACAATCTCGCGCTAGTGGCAAAACGACGACTATCTAAAGGAAGGCAGTCACAACAGCAATCAAAGCAAAGAGGAGGAACAGCACAGAAGAATCCGCATTCTCAGAAAGGTATGCTTGCAAATCGTTATGAAAAGAAATGTTATTATTGTGGAAAAATGGGTCATATACAGAGAGATTGTTATCATAAGAAGCAGGTTGATGAGGCAAGGAGGAGACAGGTAAACCCAAAACACAGAGGATATTTTGTTGAAGAAGAAGACTTCAGTCATGAATTTCGACTGTTCACAGTCGACTGTGCCCTTTCAGCATCAAATGAAGATGACATCTGGTATGTCGATTCCGGAGCATCCTCTCACATGACAGGTAATAAGGAATTTTTCGATAGTCTTGAAGAAATTATAAATGGATCAAAAATATATCTAGGGGATGATAATGGATATCAGATTAAAGGTCATGGGGTGATTTCAATTAAATTACCAAATGGAAGAATTAGTCACCTTTCAAATGTTTTATATGTACCTGGAATAAAGAAAAACCTGATATCTGTATCCATGATGGCTGATCAAGATATGCATGTCGAATTCTTCAAGAATCACTGTGTGATAAAGGATTGCAGGAATGAAATTGTTGCAACAGGCATGCGATTTGGAAGCCTATACAGGTTGGATGAAAAAAGTATATCAAAGCAAGCCATGGTTGCAGGAGAGTCGACAGCTGAACAACTCTCGCATCAGAGGTTTGGTCATCTGAATCTGCAGGATCTCATGTTGTTACAAAAGAAAGGTATGGTCGAAGGTCTCCCCATCTTTCGTAACATTCACTTAAACTGTGATGGTTGTGCCTTAGGAAAGATGCACAGAGAACAGTTCCATGTGCATGATAGAAGGAGGCAAACAGAAATCTTAGAGCTAGTGCACACTGATGTATGTGGTCCCATGCAGACAAGGTCGCTAGGGGGAGCATACTATTTTTTGTTATTTACTGATGACTGCACTAGATATTCATGGGTTTATTTTTTAAACAATAAAAGTGAGACTTTCCAATGTTTTATAGAGTTCAAAACCCTGGTGGAAAAACAGTTCAGAAAAAGTATTAAAATTCTCCGATCTGATCAAGGAGGAGAATACAAATCAAAGGAATTCATGAAATACTGCAAAACTCATGGGATTGTTCAGCAATATACATTGCCACATACACCACAGCAAAACGGAGTTGCAGAGTGTAAAAACAGAACCTTGGTGGAGTGTGCAAGGAGCATGATGCAAGGTAAGGGTCTATCTAATATTTTTTGGGAAGAAGCAATAAATATTGTTGTATATTTGAAAAATATAAGTCCTACTAGGTTTCGTGGCTTCAAAACCCCTTTTGAAGCCTTATATGGATTTAAACCAGCAGTAAATCACTTAAGAGTCTTTGGGTCAAAAGCATTTGCACATGTACCCAAAGCTGATAGAAAGAAACTAGACCCTAAGGCAGTCAAATGCATCTTAGTTGGTTATGGCACAGAGTTTAAAGCATACAAACTATTCAATCCTGAGTCTCGTAAGACATTTGCAAGTAGAGATGTAGTCTTTCATGAACAGGTACAGGAAAGGAAAGCTGATGTGGAGATGATGATTGGCACATTCCTTTGCTGTTGGAGGAAAGCAGCGAGGATGAGAGGGAGCAAGAACAGGAGCACAAAGAAGAGAATGAAGAAGAACAACAAGAAGGTGAAAAAGTAGGCCCAGTTATTGCAGAGGAAAACAAATTTGAGAGTAAGTCCCCTACCAAGGAGGTCAGGTTGGAAGACTCAATTACCATTGAAGTTGAGAAACTATGCTTTGATGTCAAAAGTTTTGAACATTGTAGAACCCTCTAATTATAAAGAAGCTAGTCAATTTAAGGAATGGAGAGCTGCAATGGATGAAGAAATGGAATCAATTTTTAGAAATGATACTTGGGATTTAGTTGAGCTGCCCAAGAATAAAACACCCATAGGATGCAAGTGGCTGTTTAAACCAAAAATGAATGCAGACGGAAGTATAGATAAGTTAAAAGCTAGGTTGGTTGCAAAAGGATATTCACAAAAGGAAGGTATATATTTTGATGATACTTTTGCATCTGTAGCAAAGATAAATACAATCAGATTGCTTATTGCTTTAGCCACTAAATATAATTGGGAATTACACCAGCTTGATGTTAAATCTGCATTTTTAAATGGTGATTTAAAAGAAGAAATTTACTTAGTACAACCAGAAGGATATGTAAAGTAGGGGCCAGAACATCTTGTTTGCATATTGAAAAAGGCTTTATATGGATTAAAGCAAGCACCCAGGTCTTGGTATGAAAAAGTCGATTCTTTCTTTATAGAGTATGGTTTCTATAGAAGTTTAAATGACCGAAATTTGTATACCAAGTACAATAATCAGGGGCAGATTATTTTGATTTCTTTGTATGTGGACGACATGATTATAACAGGAAATGCATTTGATTTAATCAAAGGAATCAAAAGGCTTATGGCACAAGCTTTTGAAATGAAGGCTCTCGGAAGCCTTCACTATTGTTTGGGATTAGAAGTATTCAGAGATACTGGGCAAACTTTTCTTACCCAAGGGAAGTATGCTAGAAATCTGTTGGAAAAGTTTGGGATGGATCGGTGTAGATCAGCAGCAACACCTTTGCAGCAGAATCTGAAATTGAGCAGTGATGATGGCACTAAGGAGGTAGATGCCACAATGTACAGACAGTTGGTTGGCAGCCTGATATATCTTACAACAACCAGACCTGACTTGGCATACTCAGTTAGTGTGTTGAGCCAATTCATGTCTTAAGCGCTTGAAAGTCACTGGACAACAGCAAAAAGCGTGTTGAGGTATCTTTGTGGTACTGTTCGTTTTGGTATTTTATACACTGATGTATCTTATGTTACTCTAGCAGTTTTTTCAGACTCAGACTGGGCAGGTAACCTGGATGATAGGAGGTCCATCACAAGTTATGCACTCAACATAGGTTCCGGGGTGATAGTTTGGAGTAGCAAGAAACAAAGAACTGTAGCTTTGTCATCATGTGAAGCTGAGTATCAAGCAGTGTGTGCAGCAACATCTGAAGCAATCTAGTTGAGGAGACTTCTCAAAGATGCAGGAAAAGAATAGAAGCAACTCACTTCTATCAGAAGCGACAACCAGAGCACCATCAAATTAGCATACAATCCAATGTTTCAAAAAAACAGCAAGCATATAGACACTCAGTTCCATTTTGTTAGAGAAAAAATACAGTCAGGTGAAATTGATGTTGAATATTGTAAAACTTGTGACAATGTGGCTGATATTTTTACAAAGCCTCTTGCACGAGTGAAATTTGAATTGTTTAGAAAGATGCTAGGAGTTCAGGAGAACCCTTTCTCCATTAAGGGGGGGAGTTGAGAATAATTAATATTATTTTGATATTAATGGAGAAAATGGTTACATTGTTGTAACTTTCTCCCTAGTTTAGTATTAGTTCCTATAGTTATGGGGTTTGGGTGCAACTTCCTCTTTCCTAGTATTGTATTTAATGATGTAATCTTTGATTGATTAAGCGAATAGAGTGAACGAGAGAAATCTCTCAAGTTTTGTGAGTGTAGTCTCCAAGTGTAGGCCACACCTGAGAGCTACATCTCTTTCTTTTCAATTCAGTGCATATTTTATCTGTTAAATCACTAAAATTTACCAAAAATGTCTTCCCTTAAATGACATTTATGGTGAATCTGTCACATTCGATAAGCCAAATGAAGTGCATGACTAAAAATGTTGGTGCGTCGCGCAAATTAGTTTCAATATTAAAAATCTTGTATGCAGGAATATTTTACTGGCTTTCCGCAATGAATTTTTGAGAGATATGGCATACACTATGGTTTCATTTGACAAAATAATGCAGAGGGCACTTTCCAAGATAATATTTTCCTTTTACAACAGTTTGTTCGATTTTCTTTCAGAAGATCCATAATGTCGAATTTGCATGTAAATGTGAACATTCCCAGCAATGCGACACATGATTGATGTTGTTCGAACAAAGCGAGAAATTGAGTCTCACAGTAAATATTTTAAATTTGAAATTTTATTTTCGTTCAAGTTTGAATTCTAGTAATTTTGAACTGCGAAATTTAAGCTTTAATTAGGAAGAGTTTACATTTTTTCAAATAAAATTTAAAGTCTTAAGCTTTTCGTATTTGATGGTTAAAGTATTTTTCTTTGATGTCAAAATTTGTTTTCTCGACTACATTGGACTATTTCGTATTTTATGTTTGAGGGCTAACGTATTTTTCTTTCTTGTCAAAATATGTGACTTCTTATTTTGTGGTCAGGCTAGGGGAATTATCTCATTGATTCAATGGTGTTTTTTAAAATGTTGAAAATTATTTGAAATTATGCACCGGCGATAGTGCAATTATTTGAAATTATGAACTTGTGTTAGTGTGAGATTTGTAGCTTGAGTTTATTTTAAGGCTACGTTGCGCGAGTTTGAGGTTTCTTGTGAACGAAAATCTTGTTGATTTCAAGGTATTTGATTGACTTTAATGTTATATATGTTTTCCAACATTTATAATGAGAGTTGTGATTTTAAGAAATTTTGTAACAGCGCATTAGAGGATTTTTTCAAAACTTATTAGAAAAACTGTGTAGATTATTGTATGCACTGAATTGATTCAAAAATGATTACCTTCCGTGTAAGCAGTTCTGTACAACCCGCAGAAGGCATGACAAAGTTCAAAATTGGTTCTCGCAGCGTGTCTTGACCATTATTTGACAAATAAATGGTGGAAAAAAAAAATAGTAGTAGCGATAATTGTAGGGTGGAAAACAAAGAAAAAGGTAAACAGTTGTAGAGTGATTCAAAAAAGACACTTTCGTTGTAAATATAATACTTTGGAATATAAGAGAACTAACAATAACACAACAACCTCAATTATAAAACATATTTCTTAATGAAATTTGAAAAACAAATATGGATAAGTAATGCATATTTCAAATAAGGAGAAAAAAATACAAGCTCATCGTCTATGTGGAGAAGCAGGTGGCTCACTCCTGCATGTTCTAAATATAATACTTGGAATGTAAGAAAACCAACAATAAAACAACCTCACTTAAGGTTTTATTATCAAGCTTATTTCTTTATAAATTTTGAAAAACAAATATTGATAAATAATACATATTCCAAATAAGAAGAAAAATTGACAAGCTCATCGTCTATGTTGAGTAGGTGGCTCACTTGCATGCCAATATTTTTGCACGCTCCCAACTTGAAAACTTCTAGTAACAATTAACAAACACTGCACATCATGTCATCTCCATTTGCATTGTCATGCTACCCAATCATGTCATCTCCATTTTCACTTTCGTGGTGCCCAATTATAATGTAAGGCAACTTCTCCAATACTTGTGCAACACTTCTACTTAAATATTCATCTCCAAAGTAATTTGTGGCCATAACCATTATTTTAAGTTTGAAATGTGCATATTCTCATGCAAGTGTTGCAGTATTTGTGGTGCCCAATTATAATGTAAGGCAACTTCTCCAATACTTTTTCCACACTTCTACTTAAATCTTCATCCCCAAAGTAATTTGTGGCCATAACCATTATTTTAAGTTTGAAATGTGCATATTCTCGTGTAAGTGTTGCAGTCTTTGTCGCCAGTTTGTTGCCAACTGAATTTGGAATTCCATATAATTTGAGTGGAGTACTTAGTTTGTCTATTGTATAATTTCACTATGTATAGAAGTATATTCATATCTTCACCCAATGTGAATGTTGTGACAGAGTCCCTATTCACTTTTTCATTACCTACAGTTATCCTCTCGTGGTTTAGGATCGCTCCTCCAAGTTATCAAATAAATCATGTATATTACAGTTTCTTTTAAATTCTCTAATTATGGAGGGTCGAGCTGAATCTCATATAATAAGTATGGAAATTGATGCAGATCTTTGCACATTGTTACAATTACACTCGACACCAAATGTTGTCCAACGTCTTCTTCTTCACTTCTATTTGTTTGGGGTGATCCACTTTGAGGAACGATCCTAAAGCATGAGAAGATAACCGTAGGTAATGAAAATGTAAATGGGGACTCTGTCACAACATTCATTCACATTGAGTGAAGATATGATTATACTTCTATACATAGTGAAATTAGATAATAGAGAAATTGGCTACTCCACTTGAATGATACGGAATTCCAAATTTAGTTGGTGACATATCCCGCAACACTTACACAAGAATACACATGACTTCAATTTTGACCGTCAACTGATACTTATTGCCACAAATTACTTTGGAGAGGAAGTTGTAAGTATAAGTGTTGTACAAGTAGTGGAGGGGTTGTCTGACGACAATGAAAATGGAGATGACATGATGTGCAGTGTTTGTTATGAGAACTTAGAATTTTGCAGGGGGGAGCATGCAAAAATATTGGCATGCAATCATGTTTATCATTCATATTGCATTCTCCCATGGTTTATGCTTAGAGTCATGTCCCACATGGACGAGTGAGGCACTGCTCCAGATAGATGATGAGCTTGTATTTTTTTCTTATTATTTTGAATGTGAATTCTTTTTCAATATTTGTTTTTCAAATTTGAAAAGAAAATATGTTGATAAACATTGCATTCTCCCATGGTTTAGGCTTAGAGTCATGTCCCACATGCGGGAGTGAGCCACTGCTCCACATAGGCGATAAAGTTGCATTTTATTTATTTATTTTTTTCGAATTTCTATTTTTTATCAATATTTGTTTTTCAAATTTAAAAAAGAAAAACTATAGTTTATTATTAATAGAACATTAAGTGAGTGGATGAGCTTGTTTTTTTTTCCTCTTATTAGTTCTTTCTGGGAGACCCTGGCTCGTCATACAGATT